>SMSR01015707.1:248063-314353 GCA_019453355.1 Ceratina japonica | reverse complement strand
ATATATATATATATAGATTACAAAAAATTTGTTGAATCTTAATTCATAGTTTGTAAATTCATTTAATTTTTTTAATTTATTGAATGTGTTTTCTGTTGACGTAAAATATAAAAGTACAGGTGCGATATTATTTCTATGCCCTTAAGACATTTTTACTGCACTGGCTCTTCAGACACTTGTACTTGGGTAGTTTTTTTACTGCTTTTGTTCCCTGACGTTTTAAAGATTGGTGACCGTTAAGGGTTGACGTGCGGATTTTGTCACGCATCGCGTCGCCGAACGTCTGCCGTCCAGCTGGTCGTAAAAATTAGCCCTATCGTAAAACCCTTGACTACCTGGCCTGCACAATGTGTTTCGCAACTCCTACAATTCCAAGGGTTACTTTCCAACGTGCAAGATGTTTTACTTTCGACCTTTCGGATTTTTTAAACGATCAGCTCATTGAAACTGCGAATTTCTACATTGTGTATATTTTTGCACTTCACTCTATATATTTCCCATCATTCTAATTTTTGTGTGAATACAAAATCTGCAGTGATGATCATAGCGTCGTTTTCCGTTTTAATTTAATCTAATCTTGATATACGGACTGTTTAAATACAGATAATTATTCTTTCCTATCGCGAATGGTTATTGAGTGACAGGGAGGAATGTGGAACAGAAGTATAATCTCGTAGATTCGAGACGGTCAGTTGGTGTTCCGGGTTGAACTCCCCCGAACGGTAAGCAAGCAGGGATTAAGATAATACGCGGAGTACGTTCCGGTACGGGATACCCTATCCATAGCCTATTACATAAACATGTTAGACGAGAGTTAACATTCCTTGCATACGCTTCCCAGGAATCGGAGTCGGTCGCGTTCATCGTAAAATTATCATCAACATCTGAGGCGAGCCGCCTCCCAACGCGCGGAATCTTTTCCTATATACGCGCGGCACGTCTGGGCTGCCTCGGTACGTTAGCCACGTTTATTAGAAGCGAAGGGCGGTCAGGCGTGTTCACCGACGGCCGTACATTTTTAACAGTTTCCTCGATCTACGAAGGTCCGTCCGGTCCTCCTTTTTCGCATTCCCGTGTAATAACAGGTCTGCCGCTCTCCTCGCCGGGGTCGGACCCGTTCGTCCCGAGACAGAAAACCGGCACAGCCCGCGGCGATTGTCGTAGGTCTAGGTAAGTGAGTTTGACGCACAACGCCGCGCTCTGACATGGAACACTTGCTCGAGGACCTCTCTCGCCCCTCGCCGCGCCGTTCCATCTCGTGTCTCCGCGGCTAGATCGGTCGCACAAATACGTATTGGGCCGGTCGTCCTAGAATCGCGAGACGCGGGACGGACGGGAGACGCGGAGAGCGAAAGATCGAGGGAGAGAGAGAGAGAGAGAAAGCATCGCCATTTGATTGATCGGGTGAAATGCTGCCACGAGTCGAACGAGTCAAAATAAGGACTTCTACTTATCGCGTGTAAGCACACCAACCGGGATCGCGTCCACGATCTCTCGATGACGAATGGAATTCACGGGGACGGAACGTGGATCGCGATAACATCGCGAGATCCACGGAGACGACCGCGGTGGATACATGAAACGAACGCGAAAGAAGCTCGGGGGGAACGAGGGGGATACGGGAAAAAAAGGAGAAGCAGGAGGGAACAAGAAGCGCGCCCAAGCGGGCCGGTTTCACCTGATTTTTATGGTCGCTCTTGGGCAAAGGCTGCACGCGCGATGAGTAATACCGGGCGAGGAGCATGTACCGGGACCGTTATTTTTTATCATGCTCTCCTTTTCCGGCCGCGGACGAATCCCGCTCCGAACCGATGAGATACGATTTTGGACCCGGCGAACAAACGAAACACGGGCTCGCGCGCGCGTGTGTATTTCTTTTTTCTTCCCCGGGATAACAGTCGGCCGCGTCTGGACTTCTATTCTGGCGCCACACCGCGCACCGCGCGGTCCGATGAATACCAGACGGGAAGACCTTCTCGGTCCGGGCAACTTTCCAAAATCGAGCCTACGTACGTACGCGCGCATACACGCCACGCTTTTCACCTTCTCTACGATGAACGGGAACCGGGACCGCTTTAACTTTAATGTCTACGGCCAGACGGATACGGTCCGCCAGTAGACGTTATTAAGCTGACATTCGCCGGTTTAAATGTCGTATTAAACCTTTCTATAAATAGGAGCCACCGTGCATTTAATGTCGCGAAACGCGTGCGAGCTCACCTCGCGAGCCTTGTTTTTCGAGGAAAAACGACACGCATTGCTTTCAATGTTGATTTTGGTTTATTGGACACCGGCCAATGCATACAGGCGTATCTTGAATTCGAACAATTCTCGGTATTTCGAACTCGACTCCGATGAAGATTGAATACATTCAAAAATAAATGAATTGTACAATTGCGTCGATTATTCATTGCAAAAAAAATATATAGATTTCATTAATACCGTATTTTTTAATTAATTAGTGGAGAGAACGTTCGATTTGTTCAGGTGATTCACGTTTATCCTAGAAAGAAGTTAATGCTCTAATACGAGGTAAATAGACGTGTGACTTATGTATGGAATGACTGGGACTGCTCCCATTTATCAATGAGCCAGTTATCGGCGCACTTCCGCGGGCAGCTGGAAAAGCGGCGGGTAGAAAGTGCGTTTACACTTCGCTCTCGTTCCTGCGAGCGGAATGACAGATTGCGAGAACGAGGGCAATGCTACCTCTCCTCGTAGATACTTTTCTTATCGCAGAACGGCTGGAATCAGCGAAATTTCGTGCTCCGCGTTAAGTAACGTCAAAAGACAGTCAATTACTGCGGATCATGAATCGTAAAATAAAGTGAAAGAAAACTTCATATCAAAGTCGTGATTATAATCATAATTAATTGGAGAAATTGCACTCGTTGCAGATCTTATCGATAAATCAGACGTACTTTGCTATTATATAAATTGAATTCGTATAAAAGAGATTTATTCAGAGATTTTGCTAATATTCTGCTTATATTGTATTCGAGTCGGAAGTATTCGAACCGTTAATATGATCAGGAGACTGGAAAAAAACTTCCTCGAGTGTCTAGGTAAACTACTCAACTTTGCATGCTGATGTCATTTGCTATTCTGGAGATTAGTAATAGGACTGATATAACTACCTAAGTGTACTAACTATAGATTCTTGTCCCGGTCGACTTTCGAAGGTGACACGAAAATCACGTTGTCTTCAATTATTAATTTAGACTCTTCATTAAACGTAACTAAAATAACGAACATTGCAAAGGTAATATTAGGCAACCGACGAGAAACAGCGCTGATCTTTGCAAAATTCTGTCTTCAATTTCCGTCAAGGTTTCACATTTTCCTCTTCAAAGAAATCTTTCTGGGAAGGCTGACCTTTGTCCATTTTTGAAATAGCTGAATGGGACAAATGGAAGCATTGTGTACTTTTGAGCACCGACTGCTTGCCAGATGCCACCGGCTACATCTGCTTGCCAAATTTTTACCCAGGTAGATTTTACGAACTCTTTATGTACAATCCGGACTCCATCTGTTTGCCAAATTTTCCAGGTAGTTTTTTTACGACCGTTTTGTGTAAAATATGGTCTTCTTGGGTCTTTCTATACAAATTGTAATGGAAATATCGGAACGTCTGGCGCGCAACCTGCGTCGCACGTGCAGCGTTTAACAAATCAGCGTCCCGTCATTAACTTTGGAAGACTGTTTTCTATCTGTCAATGTATGCGATTCTCACATGCGGACGCGATATCTGCGGTTCGACGATTCTTCCCGCAGGTGCAGTCGCGGGTACTCTGGTCACCGGTGTCACTGACCTACAGCAATTTCCCGGAGAGCAGCGGTCAACGATTTTCTCGACGGCGCGCGGCGGCGTCGTCGCGTCGTGTCGTTTATGAGCTCGTCCGTCGTCGGATCAGTCGTTCTCGTGTTCAACTCGTTCCGTTCTCGGGTTCCGCGAGACCGACTCTCAACGTGCCGGAAACTTTACGACGAGCCGCGGCTTCTTTACTGCCGGACAGTCGGCTCGCACGTGGCTCCGAACAATCGTCCCACGATTCTGTACCGCTGCCAGGCCCGGGGTCAATCATCGTGATAACAAAGTCATTTTGTACGAGCCACGTAACTCACAAGCCTAACCGACCGTTTACATCGTAAATCATTCGAAATTCACCCGTGACACAGTCCGCGCGACTCAGAATTTCCCCAAATTAATACGTACGGAAACGAAGCACGGGGGACTTCGTTAAAAACTTTCTGAAAAAAGGCATTCGCCGAAACTCGGGCTTGATTTTACTTTGAGAGGGTGGCGCAACCGCTTATTAATTCGAACGAGGGAAAAGTAAAATGCAGTGAAAGCTGCGGGAAGGAAAACACCTCGGGGTATGTACGTTAGGTACCCGCGGACCTTGTCGTGCGTCGACAGGGTGAATTGATGTTAACAAGAGCCAATTAAATGGAACGCCAGCGAAACTCGACGGGACGAAAACGATGAAAGACGGGTCACGTATAGGTGGGTTTGCTCAACTCAAATTTCTCAAATTGACGATCCTCCCATCAGTAGCAAAAATTTCTCCAAAATAATCGCGTATTATTTAAAGCGAAAAAAAATCCGGAAACAATTTCACGGAATTTAACATTCACTTATGAGGACAGAGTGCGATGAAGTTACACGTATTCAGAGATATGTACCGTTTCTCGGGACTCGAGACGCTCCCGTGAGCCCGTGTCCGGTCTCTCGATTCGTTGCCCATTGTCTTTGTCATTTCTGTCGCTTGTCACTTGTTTCTTAAGCCTCCCCGAGCTCCTCGTTTCCTCGTCGACGACACACGGAACGGTAACACCTCGCCCGGAACCGAGACGAGGTCGTCGGCGAAGACACGTGTTCAAGGAAGCTCCGGCTTTTACGGTTAGACACTGCGGTTTTCCGGCTCGTGATTGAATTTCCGATTACGAACTTCAGAGGAAAAGTAGCCGGTGATTCAAGTGAGTGATTAAGAGAAACAGAAACCTGGCGTGCAATAAATTGCACGGATCGATAGATTAGGTATCGGGGCGCGTGGAGGCAGCGGAGCAAAGCTGCGATCATTATACGCATTATGAGCTGTGATTAATTAAATATATGTATACTGCCACTGCTATAACGGGTTATCTGAGAATATTGAACAGGCTCCTAGTAGGCGTTTCCGTCCTTAATAAAAAAGTGTATCATTGATTAGACGTAATAACTCGGCTCATTAGCGTCGATCTGACAAGATCGGCCTAATGATACGCGTGCGTGCGCGCGCGCGGCGATATCGTTAGTGCATCCAGTGAAAACGGAGTAAAACCGTCCGCGCATCGAGCTAACTGCGTCGCAGAAAAAGCATCGCTTATGCAGGCAGGAGCCTACGCAATTACGAAATTCGGAAACAACGCGAAACACTTTCTTTTCGTCGGATGTGTTAATCGGCTGACTAATGAACGTGTCTGCGGAGTACCAGTATTACCACTATCGCTCCTGAAACTCGCTTAGAATTAGTTAGGATTGCATGCAATTGACCCCGTTCCTTGACAAGTCGTCGAACGAGTCTCGCCACGTGCGAACGGAGGACACGTAACGAATCGGTAGAATATCCTTAAAAACCGAAAGCTTTTATTGCCCATTTAGTTCTTTTTTTATGAGAAATCGTTGTCTGTCCGATTTTAAGGATCTGGGATACACCCTGCGCAAACAGCGATAAAAGTATCGATGCGTTCTCGCGTTTTTCAGAGATCGGACACCGATAACTGCGACCACGTCCGATAACTCACGTGTATCAGCGATAACTATATGTATTTTAGATAATTCATCGATTCTGCAATGGAACGATTTTTATTTCGAGGAACGCGCAGTTTTATTCGAACGGCAAATAAGATTCCTCGTTTCGAAATGGCTTATCAATTATTGACAGAATATACAGACTGGACAAACAAGCAATTAATCTATCAATCGATTGCAAAATACAAACTCTCTCTTATTTCTCTTGTAGATATTTGTTGTAAATAATAATTCTACGTCCATCGTGACCTAACAGTTAGCAAATCATTTTTAAAGTAATCTATTATCATTAGGAAAGTTACCCCAATATAGGTTTAACTAAATACAGAACATTTATCAAGTTTGACATTTGTTACAGCGATTGATTAATAGATTTGTTTCGACTAATTCGAACTATAAAGAGATCGATATTCAATGATTTCAGTGAAAAACTAAATTGTTTGTAAGGAGTCACTGGTTTATTACTAAAGAAGATAATAAAACGAGAATGACTGTGATTCACGATAGTACGATAAATTAGAACTAGATTATTTATCATCAATGGCAATGACATGGTCTCATTCGATTTGGTAAAAAATGAACAACGACTAGATATTAAATATTATAGAGAGAATTAAAACTGAATATATAATTTAAGACTGCAGTGTTATTAACAAGGTGAACACCTGCATTTAATTTAATTACAAAGTCCTTACACTAATTGTAAGAACTATTCATTCACATTCGTAATTGATCTAAATGATATAAAAATATCACTCATAAATTGATATAAATAATTATTTGCATTAGATTACTATAAGAATAATGAATACGTATAAACGCTATAAAAATGTATGATCATTGCGAGTCACACTGTATAATTAAACCGGTGTTAAGTGATACCTGGCACTGACATCCCAGCCACCCTCGAGGTCGCGGTTTCGCAGTCAACCTCAAGTAGAATGAAACGAGAGGCAAAGGTGGAAGATGGAAACTTAAACTGAAGAACTAGAGCATCGCGACACGAATTTAATATTCTAACTATACTAAAATCTGACACCTGGCAAGCAATTTTCTGTCAAATTTGGTAGCACGAAAGTACTGCTGATTGGTTCTATGCTACCAGTTACTCGATGAAGGAAATATGCACTGCTTGCTGAAGCAGTTGCAGCCTATAATGAGATCACTCGCGCACGTCTATCGTGCTCCACATCTCACAAGATCGCAGCGAGCAGCTTTGCGTTTCCGCGGAACGTATAATTTGGATCGTTCAGCGTGAGTGACGAGCAAATTGGCGTGTGTATACACACACCGACGCGCAGCATCTTCGTGCCGAGATAAAATGTTCGCGACAGACTCGACTTCCTGTCACATTTAAACTTGGCGAAACGTAGGCGTCTCTATTTTTGAGGCTGTTCATTCAAATTGCTATAGTCAGAACGAATTAATTCCGCGATTTCCTAGTCGAGAAAGATGCAGTTCAGTCTACTTTTGCTTTCACCGCGCGGATGTATGGGTACCCGGTTCTCCGTCATTCGTAGATACGAGGATCTTATTGAACGGGGCCGAATAGTCGACGAATTCTCACGCGCTCAACTGTTCCATCCGCGGTGCCACGGCGAGCATAATCGAGCGCCGCAGAACAGGCAAACACGCCCGTGGTGCCACTCGGTAACCTTTTTTCTGACATTTCTGCCTCGGAGCCCGGTTCGGTCCCGACCGAAAGGTTAAGCCTCCGCTCGAATACGCCGAACGAAACGAGCCCAGCGCGCTCGTCGAGCAAGGAGAATCGGCAGTCGGCCGACCGACTCTCCGCGGCACAGAAGATATCTCTTTGTCTTGTCTCTTCCTGTCGAAGGTCGTGCCGAGCCGAACCGAACCGAACGGTTTGCTCCCCGAACCGTGTCGCGGGGTCGGCCGTGTCTCTCGTCTACGGCCGGACGACCGCTCGACCGTCACAGAAGCCACCGGCTTGGTCACCCAATCAGAGCGAGAACGAAACAAAAGAAAGGTGAAAAGACTTATCGCCCCGTGAGATCGAGCCTACATCCTGTGCGCTCCGCGCGACGGCCGAATCTTCGCGACCGATCCGACCGTGCAATTACTATTAATCCATCGTTAATTTCTTTCCGTCACGATGACGACCCCGTATTCCGCCCCGCTACGTCACGACTTCTGCAACTGCGAACAACTGTCTCGGTCCCGTGACCCAAAAAGCCACAGACCGGTGGACAAAAGAGGCGTCAGCTTACGGATCCCTTGCTTCCGTATCGACCTTGCCGTCTTTCAATTTCGACCATTCAACATCAAGTCACTTTATGCCATTTCTTTTTCAACACTTTAAGGAATCTTTTTTGCAATTTTCTTCAGGATTTCAATAATTACTTAGTAGATATTAATATAACTTAGGTCAATTCGATTATTTTGGCTGAACTATGAAAATGGGAGAGATTATGGCGTTCAACACTCTAAGATCTTTTTTGCAATTTTCTTCAGGATTTCAATATAACTATAAACTTAGTAGATATTAATATAACGTTAAGTAACTTCGATTATTTTGGGTGAAGTATGAAAATGGAGGGATTATAGCGTTCCCACATGCAGGACGGAAAGAGAGAGTTATTGGACTGTATAGAGATTTTCAAAGGACAGGCGGCAACGATGTCATTTAAATGAGACTCTCGTCGGACGCGATTCAGGGAAAGTCACACGCTCGTAAATCAACGCGGTAATGAGCACCGTTAGATTTGCAATGATAATCGCATGGTAATGCATACGGATTCGGCCGAACGAGAAGATAATTAACGAGCGAGCCGCAGGTTCGACGAACCCCCGGCTTCGCTGATCCCCAGGGATTTACGAGTTCCCGGATTTAAATCGGCGCAAAAACGAGTACCGAGTATCTCGTCTGGCTTCGCGGGCCGATAATCCATCGGTAATACTTGCCCGCCGTTTGCGCGAACGGAAGAATAATTCTTGTAAACCGTCCGCGCACGTCGGAGAACTAAGTATAAAGAAAATTACCATTTCTTATAGCTTTGAATATAATACTAATTATCATCCGTCCGCAGATGAACTCCAGTGTTATATTTCGAGTGTCTAGCTTGCCGACGCCAATAAAGATTAAAGGATTACCGTAAATACTATTAGAGGATTACAAGCAATCCGGTCGGTCTAAATCAATTAACTAGTCGCGGTATTACAAGCGAATTGCTGAACGACTGTAAAACATTCTTAGCGGAGAAATGAAAATCAATGACGATGAGTCCTAACCCTTAATTAAAGGATGCGTATTCGCCGGGCCGAATCGTAAAGCGAAACCCCTACCGGTTATAATTTCCCATGAAACGGCGCCGTCGCGCCGACCCGTCAAGGGATGCTCGACAGGTAGTTTTCGCGACGCGGCATTCCGCGCCGATTTCACGAGTGATCTATCGATCTCCCAGCGCCGTTAATAAACGTCCCGTCGACAGCGCAGGGTAAGGTGTATCCACGGTTACCTCTAATTCAACTGATCGATCGGAGGATAAGCGAAACGTACGATGGGACACTGCGCGCGGGGTACGTGTGTATACCTACGTACTTATAATGGACGATACCGGCGGCGGCGGCAGCCATTTACCATTCAATTACGCCGCAATTACAGGATCGTGTGCGTTCCGCGGCTCAAACCGTTCCAGCGCGACGATCGCATACCTAACCGCACGACAGACCATCTCCCGAGATCTGTAATTGACGACCGTAAAACAAACAGCCCGTGAAATGACCGCGATCGCGAAACGCGATGCAAAAAATTACGCCTCGTAAAGCTCGTCGAAAGCCGCGCGCAATCCGCACCAATGCACCGACCAGACGTTTAAAAACTTCGGATGGACGTTAGTTTCGTCAGGAGAATTAAATTTAGAATTATAATTAGCTGGACTTACCCCTGGAGCGCGTGCGGAGGTGCGGGTCGAGGCGGTGGCGGTAGTGATTTCCTCCCGGGGGTGTTTTGCCGCGGTGCCAAGGGCGGGGGTGGAGAGCTGGGCGATCTCGAACCACCGTATCTGTCCGTAGGGCACTGCGGCTGCGGTTTCTGTTTCGGCGCGTCGATGTACTTCGGGGGCAACGCGTAATAGTTCCTCTGCGTTCCATCCCCGTGACGCTGATGATGATTAGGCACGTACTTGGGCGGCTCGTGGTATTTTTGCGGACTCGACTCCGCGGGGAACATTTTGGAGTTAGCTTCGTAGCCCGTTTTCACTGGGCTACCAATTGTGAAACCGTGGTTCACACTTTCTAAATACTTAGACGCGCACTTGGAATTTTCCGTGACGGGCAAATAGTTCGGTCTGGCCGGTTGATTAGATTGGTTACTCGAGGCACACTTCTCGCTCTTAGGCACTTGCGGCTGCGGTCTCTGACCGGAAGACGATTCCAATCTCTGGCCAGAGTCGTTCCGGAGCAAGCCGGAAACGTCGATTCGACTGCCTTCCACCCTCATCGACTCCTGACGGATGATTCTTGGTTCTACAGGCACTTGCGGCGCCGGCCTCTGGTTCCCGGAGTCGCTGTAACGCTGCGAGATGAGGTCCGGTAGCTGAGCTGGAGGCCTGGAGAAAGATCGCTCCTCTGATATTCTCCTCGCCGGAGTCACTCTGCCGTTCACCATTAACTTCTGCGTCGATGGGTATCTCAGACTAGATCGACCTGTAATTACCATTCTGTGAGTGGCGAACCCGGCAGAGACACCGTTCTCCAGCACCATGTCAGCGTCCGCGTGCTTCAACGCTACCGCGGCTCTGACAAACTGGGGCTGCTCCTGTTCCTGGCTCGTGGCCTTCACGGGCGAACTCGGCGAACACTTCCCAGACGACTTTTCATGTTCTCTCTTAGAACCGTGCTTCGATCTCCTCATCGAGTGTCTCTCTAACTTGTGTCTGTCGTAAGATCGATCGCGAGCCTTCGGCTCCTCGGATTGATGATGATTGCTAGATTTACGTTGACTGTCCGTGAAACAGTCGTCGCTGAGTTCGGGTGGAGGTGGCGGCAACGGGTCGTCGCAGTCGTGAACTTCGTTTTCGGTGACCGTGGGTGGAGACGGCGGTGGCAAGTCAGGGCTGGGTACACGGTCATTATAAACGTTTCTTAAATGCGGCTTCTTCGGTGGCCTCTCCGGCACCCAATCGTCAATGGATATAGCTGGTCCGACTATCACCGGTCCCAATAAATCTGTAGAAAGGCTGCCACAACTGTTGCTGTGCTGGTGCTTGGGACTCGAGAGTTCTCCGTTACTCTGGCTCGGATTCCTGTTGCCATTTTCTCGCCAAGTACCGCTGGCATAATCGGAAGCAGAGCTGGCTCTTCTTGAGGACGGTGGCCTTGGACGAGGCGGTGGCTGCGGGGGTGGACTCTGTGGCGCGGGTGCTGTTCCTTGAGCCAATTGCGGCTCGGATCTCCACGACGCTTGGTGATGTCTCTCATAAAAAGAGAGTAGGGCTTTCTTCTGTATGGCTTTCAGCGTTGGGTCAGAGACTCTGTGTCGCTTCTCTGGGTCTAAGTACGTGTAACGCATTTGCTGTTGCTGCTGTTGCTGCTTCTCTAGCTCGTTTATACGTTCTGCCACCGATATTTGCGGCTGCTGAGGCAACGTTGGCGCCGTTCTACAATACAGAAATCGATTAGAAAATCTGTTTTATACAAATAAAATAAATATATTCTGAAGATATATGTATTACCTTGGAGATTGAGTGGATTCCTGAGGTTGCGTGGTGCTGATAGGATACAATTTCCGCTGGTTCCTCTCGCGGTCCAAATACAATACACTCTCCGAATTATGTTTCTGCGGCGTCTGAACTCTGGCACTATGAGCTATCAGTTGCTTGCTGCAAGAGTGTCCGTTCGTTTGACTGACGTCCAACATCGATCCGTGCATAGGATTCCAGTTCTCCGGACTTTGGGAGGTCGCCGTAGCAATCTGTTGCCGCGCGGGGCTCTGCGGCATCGGCTGAGCCAAGGAACCGTACTTGTCGCCTTCGATTCTCATCGAGTTATCCCACTGCGAGCCCGTCTGCGATTTGTTCACCAACGATTCCTCATCGATATTCGACTCCTGCCATTTACCCTCCCGCACGCCACTCGAAACGTCGTTCACATTGTTCGCGGAATTGCAATGATTGATAACAGCCGGCAGGCTAGACCTGCCCTGACTCTTATTGCGATCGTTCATTGAAACTTGCCACTTGTCCGACCATTTCTCGCTATGTCTGCCCTTCGTGGTCGGGGACAGACCGCTGCTGCTGACGTCGCTCATGGAACTTTGCCATTTATCGTGGCAGCCGTTGTTGGATTTCGGTGGCAAGATGCCGCCGTTCACGCTGCTCACATCCGACATCGATCCGTGATGCCACCGATCCGACGCGCCCTGACGCGCCGGCAATCCGCTGGACACGCTCACGTCCGACATCGAGCCGTGCCATTTCAAAGTCTCGCTGCTCGACGCGCTTCCACTGGAAGTAGTCACCACGCTGTCTCTACCTTCCCTAGACGCGTCCTCCCAGGTAGACGTCGGCCTCTGCGCCACCGCTTCGCTGTCTCTCCTCAATCTAAATAAAATAAATAAATATAAAATATTATAAATTGCATATGAGTATTTATATTTTATTATAAAAAACTATTTANGAGCCGTGCCATTTCAAAGTCTCGCTGCTCGACGCGCTTCCACTGGAAGTGGTCACCACGCTGTCTCTACCTTCCCTAGACGCGTCCTCCCAGGTAGACGTCGGCCTCTGCGCCACCGCTTCGCTGTCTCTCCTCAATCTAAATAAAATAAATAAATATAAAATATTATAAATTGCATATGAGTATTTATATTTTATTATAAAAAACTATTTAAAATTCCATATGAGTATTTTAAATAGTTTTTTAATTGTCTAGGACGTCTTACCTGTCGAGGAACGGGGTGTTCGTCGTAGAGTCCACGCTGGAGACGTAACTATGATAACCTTCGGATTGTGCGTAGCTGGCTTGCTGAGAGTGCTGGACCCTCGTGTACTCTTCAAGACCCGCTTGCGTCAGGGTTGCTTCCCTGTAAATGTCCACCTGGGACACTTGGGGATCCTGGTAGCTCCTAACGTAAGCCTCCAAATCGGCGTGGCTCAGCGTCTGGCCGGTCTGTTGCTCGCGTTCAGGAGGCGATGGCACCACGTACTCCGCGTCCCCCAAGGCTTTGCCCTCGCGATCCACGCGGGGCCACATCCTCGGCTCCTCTTCCACGCCGCTTCTGTTGCGCGACTCGAACGTCTCCACCGGTATCTTCTCGCAGCGCTCCATCACCGTCTTCAGCTGCAACAGGAAAATCGCTGAGTGCTACTTCGAAACGCTTTCGCGTTACGACCGCTGCCTTTGTAACTAAGATAATTAATTACGCAATCGACGAGCGTGTGCTCGCTCGGACCGCGACGCGTAATTGAACTTAAGCCCGGTTCCGTTTTTCTAACGGCCGTTCTTCGCGTAGAACCCGTTTCAAATAAACCATCGGCCGACGAGCTAATTACCGGCGCAAAAACCACGTCCAGCTAATAAGAANCTCGCTCGGACCGCGACGCGTAATTGAACTTAAGCCCGGTTCCGTTTTTCGAACGGCCGTTCTTCGCGTAGAACGCGTTTCAAATAAACCATCGGCCGACGAGCTAATTACCGGCGCAAAAACCACGTCCAGCTAATAAGAGAGTCCGAAAATCGAGCAAAAGGAAAATTAACGTTCGCCGGAAACTGGAAACCGTGAGTGCCCGCTTTTATACGACGACGTTAACCCTCTCGTTCCCATATTATTTACGACGCTCAATTTCGTGCCCTGACAAGTGAAAGGAACGGAAGACAATCATTCCCTAATTCATGTTGCGATTTATACCTTCAGGATTTGTTCAGAACGAAATAATAAATTTTCCGCTTGAAAATTAAGTGGTTTACTCCGTTAATTATTTAAGTAAGTTAAAAGGGGGTTGAAAGAAGTCTGAGAGAGAAGGACGTGAAATATACTGCGTCCCGAAATTGCTGGCCTACTTTTGAAGACGCTGCCGTCCCAACCGGCGATTATATCATTGCACGGGAGAAAGGAGTGCGCGGGTGTGGGAGATTAATTATACGCGTCGTTTTAGGGCGCGCATGATCTACCGAGATCTCGACTTACCCGTCCGGGCGTCGTTTCGCCGATGCTTAAACGCGACACGTTCACGTAATTAAATTTCCCTCGGCCGTCCGCCGCTATTATCTTCCCGCGAAAACACCACATAAGTACTTTACACGCCGCGATTGCGGGACGCGCGCTGAAAATGGTGCGATAAGCCCGGCCAGCGCCGGCTCTCGTGACTCGTTAACAGTGTCGAAAGTGCTTCGCCTCTTTGCAAATGAGATTTCAATTTCGTAACTATCGCGACGCGAGGGAATGCGCCCGCCACGTGTGTTCGATGCCGAGACGAGACCGTGAGATTCACGCTTTCCAGTTAGAACGCACGACACTTTTGGTCACGAAACTTCTAATCTATAAATAACACAATGACTCACAAATCGCGATTATACAGTTTAAAAAATAAATAAATAAATTTTCTGTATATGGAATCCATTTCAGAGAATTTAGAAATAAGTTGACTTCATTGAAACATGAAAGTCTGGTGAATGAATCTGCGAGTCACTGCGTGTAATATTGTAGGCGATTCGAAGATATGCGTCACCTGCTGCGTGAACGTAGGATTGGGCCTCTTCGTGTGCGGTCTGGTGTATTGGGCAGGCTTCTCCTTCGGGTAATTGGTGTGATCGGTCCAGGACTTGGACCGATGGGATCCGCTGTGGCTCGAATTGTGAACGTCCTCGTCGGGGTGCCTCTCAGGCGCGCTGGGCCAGGAGGGATACTTCTCGTGCCCGGGACCGTAACAAACGCCTTTGAGGCTGGACGCGTCTCTGACCGGTGGCGTTGGCGGTGGCGACGCCTCGTCCCTCTCATTGAGAGGGAGCGTGTAACTGTCAAATCCGACGCTCTCGCTGTACCTGTATATATAGACACACCGAATTAAACAGCTACAGATACATCCGTCTTTTTAATATTTTATGCTCCTTTTATGACGCCCATAATTACACGTTTTGCATCCACCTTCTTGAAGGCACGTATGAGAGAGCGTATTACTCATTCCGCGTACGTTTCCTTCTCACAATACATTTAATGAAGTCCGAAATTGTTTTTCAAAAAATCTTCATGCATAATTCATTGTAATTGAAATTCTGATCAAACTAACAGTTCTTTTACGACGGTATACTTTCAATAAACTTGAGCCATACGTAGACGGGTCTCCTTCCTGCGCACCCTTTCATATATTATATGTTTCATATTTTACGTAGTTTAATTGCAAATTACAAGTGCGTAAACATTCGCGGTTCAATAACGGCCGGACCGTAAACACCGCGAGGGGAGAACAGAAGTGAATCGAAGGTCGGTTTACCCGCTGTCGTTCTTGTAGCCCGCAGTATTCTTTTTGTGACTTTCGTTGTAACCGGCAACCGTGGCTTTCTTGGTTGCGTTGCCGTTGCCCTGTCCGCTGCCAGCCTCGTGCTCGTTCTCCGCGGACCTCCTGCCGTCGTTTCTACCGCGCCGATAGTACTCGTTAGGAGGCACCGTCCGGGACGGACTCTGCTTAAGGCCATAGCCTTCCTGAGGATACGACGCGTTACTCTTGAAATTGGCAGTCTCGCTGCCGTGGCCGTGACTCGCGTACTTGTAGGAACCCGGGGGACAGGCGGGTGGACCCGGGGCCTCATCCTGGACTCGATAACCTGGCGGCGACGGCTGCAGTTCCGTCATCGTGTAACCGACGTCCCCGCCATCCGGGATACACCTGCAACAAAATTAAAAAACAAAATTCACTTAAATTATTCAAAAATATTGATATAAGAATTGATAGAAAAATTATTGTATAAGTGTATAAAGATTTTCATGCGTTATATGAAAAATTCTTCAAGTATAATTCGAAGTTTACTGGATTATTAGATCATCTTATAAGCAATGCTCATTTTTTTGCCACGAAAGCCTCGACTTGATATAAGAATTGATAGAAAAATTATTGTATAAGTGTATGAAGATTTTCAGGAGTTATATGAAAAATTCTTCAAGTATAATACAAAGTTTACTGGATTATTAGATCATCTTATAAGCAATGCTCATTTTTTTGCTACGAAAGCCTCGACCTTTGAAAACCTGAAATGTGTTTCCTCAGGCTTTACCTAACAGACGAGATATACGAGAAGTAGGTAATGAACTGAACCTAAAGCATCAGATGCATCGACGAGTCAGACCTTTCTCTCGACTGAACACTCGCTATGATGATCTGATCGATAATATTCTCATCTATGAACTTTGACTAAATATAATAAACAATAATAATAATTCTCGTAAATTATACAAGCTTTTTTTTATGGCACACGAGGGAATTTCGAGTAAAGAATTGCTTTCACTTGTCGCTGGTGAAAAATTGGTACCCACGCACGGTCGCGAGGAGTTTTTCGCCCGGACAGGAACGGGAACGGGAACGGGAACGCGTCATATTGACCGTCACCGAGCTCGGCACGGTGGCACGAGGATGTGGGTCAGACGACCGCATCCGAGGATCCGCGGCTCGCCGAACAATCGCCCGTATATCATCGGTTATCACGGTGCATCCTGCGATATCGTCGGAGATTACTGTACGAACCAGTCGCGGATTCTTCCGTGTTTATTCAAGGACCGAGCACAATCCGCGTCGCTACACCCTGCGCGATCAAGATCCATGTCGTCCTGCAGTAGACATCCGCCACGATTCTTCCGCCGTGTCCTCTTTACTGAGAATGTTACTCTGCACTGACGGTTAACGTAGCAATGGCCACCGAAGTTGAGATTCAGGTGTGTCAGCTAGTACCCTTAAGTTAGAGTTGTTTTACGACCTTGCCTTTCCTCAAATTTTTACTTGAGCCATTGCTAATTGCGATTTTTCCGCTAGTGCTTTTAACGATTTTTACCTGACGAACATTTGGCGACCAGATGTGGCAGGTTGTGACTGTTAGGTTTTTGCACAGGTGTCCAAGTAGTACCTGCGTCACCCTTCTATTTGTTACAAATTTAGAAATGTCTGTTTTATTGCTTTTTACGATTTTTACCGAACGGACGTTTGGTGTCCAGATGTGGCAGGTTGTGACTGTTGGGTTCTTTCCCAGGTATCCTCTACCTGTTCACCCTTCTGTTTTATTACCCTTTGTCCCTCCCTTCCTTCCTGTTTCTTTCTCCTACCTAATTTTTCGTCACAGCATTTTCCGAGTTTTCTACTAATTTATATTGTAAACTAATTTAATTAATAACTGAGAATTCCCACCAAAATTGTTTCTTTCACTTATATCAATTTTCGCCCGATTTCTATTGAAGTAAATAGCATTTTACTTTGATTTATAGTAGCCAGTCATTCATGACGTAAAGCCGCTTCGCCGAATGTAACGCAAAGTCACGAGCCGGGCAATTAGATCGACGGATTCACGCGTTCGCCGATAGTCTACCCGCATTCCGGCCTCGTTGCGAAACGCAGTACGAAACCGATTTTGTAACGAGCGAAAGTATGAGCCGGTTCGCCGCGAACAGGTAGACGTAAAAATTGATACCTAATAAGCGAGGCAACGCTCGTCGACGTCTACTATTCTCGCGGGTAGTAATGAATGAGCGCGCGACCGAGTTTGTTAATAAATGGACCGAACGGGGCATTGACAAGCCGTAATAAGGTAACGATATTTAATAGCCACGACGCGGCTGCGAGACAACGCAACGATGCAGCGCGGAGACACGAACGCAGAGGAGGAGGAGGAGGAGAGCCACGAGAGCTGTGGTTTCGCGGATCATAAACAGCTCTACGCGGCAGCGTTTAGAGCTAATAAACCGAATACAAAAGCGCGGCTCGTACGTATTAGAAACGCGCGATCATTAACTCGTATTAAATTGGATTCGTTACGGTGGGCGTATCGTGAGTGTCTAGCCAGTTTCGCGCGGTAAGAAACGAGCCGGAGTAGATGCATCGGACGTGGATATGATTTTATCACCGTTTCGGAATTAAAGGAAAAGATAAACTACAGCTTTCGTTTCTCCATTCTGTTTCTTAATAGTACACTGACAATTGTCAATCAGTAAGCTAATCTTTTGGTAAAAGCGTTTAATAAACGCGAACTTCAAATATCAATCATAATGTTAAATAATAATAAAGTAAAAGAATGTAAGTCATTTTTCTGTCATGCAAATCGTTTCGCAGAATGCGAGAACTAGAAACTGGCCGACATTCTTCTGGTCCTTTTGCATTCTTGAATGAGTTGTACTACGGTTGACAACAAAATGCAATCTCTCCTCTCCTACGTTTCTTGGTAATAGTTTAATAATAGCCGCGGTAATCACATCCTACCGGATTCCTCGGCCAGACACGCAACCAACCTACCAACCCCGCGTCCAACCATGCCGCGCTGAGATGTGTATAGCTGAGCACATAATTTCACCTGTCGGAACCGTCAAAACTTTAAACAGGGGAATGCGTTTCGAATGGAGGGCACTAGACAAATAAGGTCGATAGGATCAAGCCGATTCCCATCAGTTATTTATGAAGAATGAGAACGTATTTCACGAGCTCAGATTTATTAAATTATTTAATAATATTAATCTATAAATTCTAAGTTTAAATTATTTTATAATATCAATTTATAAATTCTAAATTCTTAATAAATTCTAAATTCTAAATTTAAATTACTCAATAGTATCAATTTATAAATTCTAAATTCTTAATAAATTCTAAATTCTAAGTTTAAATTACTCAATAATATCAATTTATAAATTCTAAATTCTTAATAAATTCTAAATTCTAAGTTTAAATTACTCAATAATATCAATTTATAAATTCTGAATTAAACTCAGCTCTTTTAATCCTATTGACTTTCACTAATTTATTCAACAGAGGAATTTTAATCAATGCGTCAATAGAAAGCACGTGGCGAGGTTTACGCAATTCTATATAAGGCGACGGGTGGATTTGAAATAAATTCCATTTCCACGAACGATAAACTTGGCCAGGTTACATCTCTGTCCCGCGCGTGTAATGACCGCGGAATTACGCGCGCACAAAGCGAGAAAGGCAAACGCGCCGCGACGCGAGACGGCGTTAAAACCCGGACTAGCGCGCCCTTAAATCACGCCCGTTAATTGCCGGCCGGTGCGAGGCCATCGGCTCGAGTTTCGCCGTGATAAATTCGCGCCGATTCATTCGCGGCGTGCACGCGTTTGTCCCCGGGGGTTGTTTCCCCTGTTCGCGCGTCGTCGCCCCGTCTTTCCTCACCTTTTTCCCGCCGCGGCGACTTTATCGCGGAGAGCCTCGAGCTGGGAACCGACGAACGCCGGCAAATTTGTTATACGGTCGCCATGTTCGCGGAATCGGGTTTCCAGGGACCGGAAAAGTTCCCGGGAACGAGTCGAGGATGCTGTCAACGAAAACGCTTGTCACGACGTGACGCGCACGTAGAAAAAAGTCTAAATCAGATTAACTGATTAAGGCACAAGAACTTGTTATCATTAAAATTGTATTATAGACAAGAATTTTTTCTGAACGCATAAAAATGTCACGAAGCAGTATCTCTAATTTATTGTATGTTCGTACGCCATTCCTCCGTTTTTTTCACGGCAGGAAATGATGTAAGGGGAAGATGTACGGCAATTAATTTCCTGGACGACCGTCTAACTGTAGCCGCTCGGCTCGATTAGAGGCCCTCGATCAGGAAGCCGCGCACTTTTGCATGCCTTATTTTGCCGCGCGTTTACCGTTTCAGAAAAAACTTACGCGCGCCTACCGTAAGAATAGTGATTCGTGGCTGATTACGATTATTTAACCCGCAGTTAAACAGCCGCGCGCAGTAACAGTCGCACAATAAATGTTTCCCGCTCGGGCGCTGATACCTCTCGCGGACGACGCGAAATTAAATATCTGCCGTCGTCTAAAAATGTAATTGGCGCGCACCGCTGTTGGACGCGCCTAAGCCAGGCCGCGCCGGCAACGATTTCCGGTTGTGCTCTGATCCCGAGCCACTCGCCTATGAAGCCGACCGATTACCGTAAATCTTTCATTACGTAACGCCATTAAATGATATCGGGCCGCAATATGCGGTATACCTGTTTCGCGCGCGTTATCGACTCGAATAAATTCACGTCTGATAGCGGCGGTGTACTCTCTCGTTTACGAAGCAACGAACTCCTGTTGTGTTGATACAAGATAGAAACGAGTAACAATGAATTTAAATAAGATCGCATTCCAGGCAGAAATACGTATTTGCTCATTGACAGTATTCGAACGATTCTCGATACGATTTTAATAAATTTGCCTCTTCTTCCTCGTTTCGAAATGAAAAGCTACTGCTTAGAAGAACCGATTTTGTATAGCAATGGTGTACTTACTCTCGTTTACGAAGCAACGAACTCCTGTTGTGTTCATACAAGATAGAAACGAGTAACAATGAATTTAAATAAGATCGCATTCCAGGCAGAAATACGTATTTGCTCATTGACAGTATTCGAACGATTCTCGATACGATTTTAATAAATTTGCCTCTTCTTCCTCGTTTCGAAATGAAAAGCTACTGCTTAGAAGAACCGATTTTGTATAGCAATGGTGTACTTACTCTCGTTTACGAAGCAACGAACTCCTGTTGTGTTCATACAAGATAGAAACGAGTAACAATGAATTTAAATAAGATCGCATTCCAGGCAGAAATACGTATTTGCTCATTGACAGTATTCGAACGATTCTCGATATCATTTTAATAAATTTGCCTCTTCTTCCTCGCTTCGAAATGAAAAGCCACTGCTTAGAAGAACTGATTTTGAATAGCAATGGAACTTACTCTCTCGATTACGAAGCAACGAATTCCTTTTGTATTGATACAAAATAAAAACGAGTAACAATGAATTTAACCCTTTGGGTACGGATTTATTTGAGAAAATATTTGCATGTGGAACGGATATAATTTTTGGTTGCTTGGAGTTGTATGTAAAAGCAGTACATTTTACGTAAGAATTTAATTATTTCTAAAATATTGGTGACATATGTAGTATTAAGATGTCTTCAAGTAATTAGAATTGCAAAACAAAAATAAATTAATATGCTTATAACAAACACAAGTGAATGACGTGTCTCAGACATCAAATGTACCCAAGAGGTTAAATAAGATCGCATTCCAGGCAGAAATGCATATTTGCTCATTGACGTCGTGCTAACAATTCTCGATATCGCTTTAATAAATTTATCTCTTTTTCCTCGCTTCGAAAAGCTTGGAAGAACGGATTTTCTTCTCTATTTTCAGAAAGCGCGAACCTGACGGTCTTTCACGCGGAACGAGAGAACCCGGTCAATCGCCGGCACAATCGAGTGTTTACTCGCGGAAATCACGGAGAGAGGAAAAAATCGCGTGGAACGAGCGCTCGGCTCGTGAATGTGATCCGCGTTACATCACGTAATTAATGCGGTCGGCGGCGGCAGCGCGCGCGTGTAACTCCGGGAACGATCCGAGAGCGGGACTCTAATCCGCTCGTAATCCGTGGGCTACATATTTTAATCGGGCGCAGAATGGAATTAATGGCGACGCGGCCGCATCTATCAAGCCGCTCGCGGAGATAAAGACGTTTCGATGATACCGGTTGTGCGATACAAACTCCGTGGCTAAACGAGTGAAAGTGCATTGCCGCAGAATAGACTCGTTATTCCTGCGGATTATACTCCGAGCGTTTCCAACGAATTCGTGATATTCTGTAGGAAGTATCGGGAAATATGTATGTGTATACGTGTACAGGTACCTTAAACGATTTTAGGCCAATTTTAATTGTATATAGCGCCACGAATGGTCTAAAATCGTTTGATGTATTTATACAGTTGCCTAAAACGATTTTCGATCCACTTGGGATGCATAAAATTAAATCTATAGACCCTAGATTAAATTAAATTAAATAAATTAAATTAAATCTATAGATCCTAGATTAAATCAAATAATTAATTCTTCAAGAAATAATAATTATTGATATAATCAAATATGATATAATAGAAAATACTGATTAACACTTTTTTAAATATTAGCCTTTATAAAGAAAATTTGCATTGCATAATAAAAATATAAGGGCAGCTGGACATATACTGAGATAAATAATTCTATTAGAATAATTGGCATGAAAAAGGTATTAAAAATAACCAGCAATTGCAGGAACTATGCGTGTGGATAGTTGGAATAAAAGAGCACTTTTGCGGTGTCTGGATAGCATTAAATCTCTCCTCCCACGCGATTCAACGGAATAGCGACCGATTTGGGAAGAATCCACAGTTCTTGAATAATTGGTCGGCGGGCAGTAATTCCGGACGATAGAGGAATAAAGAGAGAGAGAGAGAGAGAGGGAATGCGAGGTGGGTGCAATTGCCGGCGCGATTCACGATGCATCGTAAAAGGAAGCAAAGGAGCCGATGGAAAAACAATGAAGGTCAGCGCGCGCGCGGGTAGCGTTTCGCGTTCCTCGCCTCGCGTCGACAGCGTGGCTCTCTGGAAAAAGAAATTGGCGAGGAATGCGGGAGGAGGTTAACCCGACCTCCGGGGCCCAGAGAATGCCAGCGAGACGACGACGGCGACGTACGACGGGCCTTATCGTGTCTCCGGCGCGATGCGACGCGCCGCGTCTATTTCTCGATTGCTTCGAGCGGTGAATTCAACTCTCGGCGAGGGCAAAACGACGGTATCGAAGGTAATTACCGTGGACGACAGCGAAAATGCCAGATGGACAAAAGGCGCTACGGTGCATCACGCGTTTATTATACGACTGATTTAAATTTTAAATCGTTTCGAAGGCTCGGTTTACAATGCCAGTATCCGAAGTATCGTCGCGCTTTAAAAATTTATCAGACGAGATTTCTTACCGATGGACACCTAAATACTTACACACTCGTACGTACGTACGTGTAAGAAACGTTCCGCACGGTCGGGAATTATCATTCGCGTTGCGCGTAAATATGCGTTCCTTTTATTTTCGCCCCAGATACCAGTAACGGCTCTCAAACTTTATTACCCTTATTAACGCGATCATTCGTGGGCCTATTTAAGGACGAACGATCGCATGCAAGGTGTCCCATTTCAATTCATGAGGGCAATTAACTTTATTTAAAAAAACAAAGCTCATCTCTTGAAATCTCGCGAGTGTCCTCAGTTACGGTTTGCATATATTGCACATGAAACAGAGAAAGTTCCCTTATTCCAATAAAGAGTTCGACTGGTATCCTTTAAAAGCCATAAACTCAGATTTTATAAGTAATAAAATAATCTAAAAATAAAACCGTCGACATAAATTTCAGCATTTTATATTCTATTGTGAGTTACATATTTTTTATTCAGATTTAATTTCACAAAAGTTTCAGAAATCTATAATTCTGGTATATAAGTATTATGTATGACATCGTGCCGTGTAAAGCAAGTGTCACGCGCCTATAACGTCTGATAGCGAGGCAGCTCGTCAAACATGTAAATCTATACGCCGACGTACTTGTGAATAGGAGTGTACGCACTCGAGATGTCTAACTGTACGTGGCCGTTGTCCCGCGATGCGGCAGTCGCGTGAAAGTACGCGTTAATCAGCCGATGTAATACAGCCTTAATACGTTTCGTGCGCGCATAACCGGGGCGAACGGGGCCCCGGCGGTCGAGTTATGGCACGGACTTTCGAAAGGGAACACGAGCCCCCGATCGGCGCGACGCGCGGGACCAAAGCGAAAAACGAAATTACGATCCGTTTCTCCCCGGGCGTTTGACCGGTCGGTCGCGCACGCATTTTCTTGCGTGCAGTGACACACATTCCTACGGGATCCTTACACACGCTCCCGCCGGAATCCCGTTACGATTACGCGTCGTAAATATGGGACCTAACAATCCGATGGCCGGGCTTCGGAGGCGATCACTGTCGCCGCGCGGCCGCGGATTTTATCGGCGCCGCGGCTAAGCTCCCGTGAAATGCGATCGACGTCGATCGCGATCGTACGCGACTCTCGAGCGCTTCGCTGTCCGGTTAAAGGCATCACTTTAGCGCGGCTGGGAGATGGCACCAGATAGTCGCCGGCGGAAAAGAGCTCGCGGCACGAGAAAAATCGGACCGTCGCAATTTGTTATTTACCATTCGGCCGGTTCGGTAGCAATTATTCCGCGGCGATGCGATTCGATAGCGCGCCCGCTCTCGGCTGCGCGTTCGTCGCAGCCTGGGCGTCGGATCGCGCGTCCATTTGTTGCCGCGCAGATTATCTATCTGCATATTTCTTCGGCTAAGAGATCCCCGTTGATACGTTGCCCCGAACGATCGGCTGGATCATATATCTACCGGCCAGGGGGAAAAATTCGACGTGCTCGCTCTCCGCGGATAGATCGATCGATCGATCGCACGATACGCCATTGTGTTCCTCTAATTCGCTACCCTAACTGGTTTGCGAGGTGACAAAGCATCTCGACCTTGCACCCTTGCAATCTACTGTCTCTTTATTCCATAGCTAAAATTTNAAGGCGCTACGGTGCATCACGCGTTTATTATACGACTGATTTAAATTTTAAATCGTTTCGAAGGCTCGGTTTACAATGCCAGTATCCGAAGTATCGTCGCGCTTTAAAAATTTATCAGACGAGATTTCTTACCGATGGACACCTAAATACTTACACACTCGTACGTACGTACGTGTAAGAAACGTTCCGCACGGTCGGGAATTATCATTCGCGTTGCGCGTAAATATGCGTTCCTTTTATTTTCGCCCCAGATACCAGTAACGGCTCTCAAACTTTATTACCCTTATTAACGCGATCATTCGTGGGCCTATTTAAGGACGAACGATCGCATGCAAGGTGTCCCATTTCAATTCATGAGGGCAATTAACTTTATTTAAAAAAACAAAGCTCATCTCTTGAAATCTCGCGAGTGTCCTCAGTTACGGTTTGCATATATTGCACATGAAACAGAGAAAGTTCCCTTATTCCAATAAAGAGTTCGACTGGTATCCTTTAAAAGCCATAAACTCAGATTTTATAAGTAATAAAATAATCTAAAAATAAAACCGTCGACATAAATTTCAGCATTTTATATTCTATTGTGAGTTACATATTTTTTATTCAGATTTAATTTCACAAAAGTTTCAGAAATCTATAATTCTGGTATATAAGTATTATGTATGACATCGTGCCGTGTAAAGCAAGTGTCACGCGCCTATAACGTCTGATAGCGAGGCAGCTCGTCAAACATGTAAATCTATACGCCGACGTACTTGTGAATAGGAGTGTACGCACTCGAGATGTCTAACTGTACGTGGCCGTTGTCCCGCGATGCGGCAGTCGCGTGAAAGTACGCGTTAATCAGCCGATGTAATACAGCCTTAATACGTTTCGTGCGCGCATAACCGGGGCGAACGGGGCCCCGGCGGTCGAGTTATGGCACGGACTTTCGAAAGGGAACACGAGCCCCCGATCGGCGCGACGCGCGGGACCAAAGCGAAAAACGAAATTACGATCCGTTTCTCCCCGGGCGTTTGACCGGTCGGTCGCGCACGCATTTTCTTGCGTGCAGTGACACACATTCCTACGGGATCCTTACACACGCTCCCGCCGGAATCCCGTTACGATTACGCGTCGTAAATATGGGACCTAACAATCCGATGGCCGGGCTTCGGAGGCGATCACTGTCGCCGCGCGGCCGCGGATTTTATCGGCGCCGCGGCTAAGCTCCCGTGAAATGCGATCGACGTCGATCGCGATCGTACGCGACTCTCGAGCGCTTCGCTGTCCGGTTAAAGGCATCACTTTAGCGCGGCTGGGAGATGGCACCAGATAGTCGCCGGCGGAAAAGAGCTCGCGGCACGAGAAAAATCGGACCGTCGCAATTTGTTATTTACCATTCGGCCGGTTCGGTAGCAATTATTCCGCGGCGATGCGATTCGATAGCGCGCCCGCTCTCGGCTGCGCGTTCGTCGCAGCCTGGGCGTCGGATCGCGCGTCCATTTGTTGCCGCGCAGATTATCTATCTGCATATTTCTTCGGCTAAGAGATCCCCGTTGATACGTTGCCCCGAACGATCGGCTGGATCATATATCTACCGGCCAGGGGGAAAAATTCGACGTGCTCGCTCTCCGCGGATAGATCGATCGGTCGATCGTACGATACGCCATTGTGTTCCTCTAATTCGCTACCCTAACTGGTTTGCGAGGTGACAAAGCATCTCGACCTTGCACCCTTGCAATCTACTGTCAAGCAAACTCCCCTTTTCTATAACTTGCATTTGACTTGCTATGTACCAGATGAACCTCCTTAAAGGCTCATACGACCCTAAATGTAATAAACAATTATACTAGCGATACTACTTACTGGTTTCTAATAATNCATTAGTTTATAAATATAAGGAAATTTATAATAAATTTCTATAATTGTTGAATGGAAATAAAACGCTGTGAATCATACAGATATACCACAGGCATTTAATCGATTTTATCGGTATGTCATACTTTTCCGCATGCTAGAGTACACAAGAAAAAGATAATGTAACATAAAAATTCGGCTGTGTTTGCGACGAAGAGATAAGATAATTGCCATTACCACGTGTCAGGCCTCATGCAACTGGAGAATGTCAAATAGTAAGGGAAACGCACGAACTGTATTTATTATAAATATAATTGTTAGAAATCTCGGTTTGTCTCTGGCGAACGAGTCTACTTCCTTATCTGAGGAGGAGTTATCGAGGATGACGTATGGGGAGATCGATATCGTCCCGCTGCGTAACTATGCAGCTGCGAGTTAGCTGGTAAAACATCGGCGACTGAAACCTCCGGTGCCATGCGTTGAAATCACCGATATATCGCGACACGGCACATCACGCAGTTAAGCATTGAAGTCGCCGGAGACACGAGTGCCAGATACGCTCGATCATGATTTACATTCTGTAACTTTCATGAGAAATATGCCTACTGTAAAATACGAAGTTAATGCAACTCCTTATGATTTATGCTCGTACGATACGGAAAAATTATTGGTAAAGAATGCGTGACTCCGACGTCACATTTATTACTCCCACACGCACGGAGTTTATATTTCACGAAAAGAAAGTGGTTTAGGATTGACCCAGTTGCATTTTGATACGTTCTTACTGGTTCTATTCAAGTTTGAGGCTCGATCGCGTTATGTTCCTGCGACGACTATATTTCAGGTGCTGAGCAGAATCGCGGGACGCGGTAATGAGCAGCCCGCAGCGCTTATTCGCAAGGAAGTCCGAAGTTAGCGCGCTGCCATGGGAGAGGACCGAGCCGAACCGAACAAGAGGATGCAGCGTGGGGTCCGGAGGGCCCGCGGACCGAGCCTACGGGCCAGTATGTAATGTAGAAGGGATCTCGCACGACCCGAGAGAGAACCGGTCCTTCCTTCCTCTGGCACCGCTCGCCACCCATTGGCGTAGGACACAGAGCGTAGGTGCTAGCCCAGTGTCTCTCAATCTTTTTCGCGATACCTCATTATTATATTCAAATGCAATTCCTACCCCTACCTCTTTCATAACTAAATAAAAAAAAAACAATAATGAATATAAATTTAAATAAAGGAATTTCGAGTTCATGTTTGCTAATTAGTATTAAAATAAGGGAAGTTTGCAATATATTCATGAAAATGTAGGATTATTTTCATTTAATTTTAATTTGTAATTTCTTGATTATTGAAGACAAAATAAAAAATTATAATATTAGGCTTGATCAGAAATATTTAATATTGTCCAGGGGTATTAAATGACCAATCTTAAAGAGGTCACGGGCGAATGGTTGGGAACCCCAGTGCGAACCGTGTGCGCGGTTTTTGCCGCGATCGCGAAGAGGATCTGCTAACCTTAACGCGAGCCTGCTCCTCGTTAGCAGATGATTAGTATGGATAGATGAACCGAGGGAAATTTTACGAACAGCCTGCCTTCTTCTTTTGGCCTTCCGTGGGTGGATGAATTGGATGCAATTATGATTTCATCGTGAAACAGGTTGCGTTAGAGAAGGTTACTCGCTGCGATTGCTTTCCTATTTTTCTCTCTACGCTTCAAAAAGTTTATGACCCGGTGGTACGAAACTACCTGAGGAAAGGTGATGGAACTTTCGAAACAGGTGTCCTACGTGCAAAGACTAGAAGGTTTCACATTCTAAATAATTATGTAATTGAATATATTCATTGGATTTTGTATTCCAAAGTCCTCAATTTTAAGTAAAAACAGTCGAATAATAAAAATTAATTTAATAGTTCATACAATATAATCTATCAATTTGACTTTAATTAAATTCTAAAATGTCCGGAACATAAATTATTCTTGTAAAAAATATGCAAACTTTATTTTCACGCTCTGTTTTTATTCGATTAATCTATTTATATAATTGTTAAAAATGTATACTTAAATTATTACTAACCTTCTTGCACTTTTTAAGATTGCTTGAATCTCTGAGAAATTATTCCTGACCTCTGATAGTGTTTTCCTTCATTCAATTAATATGCACGTTACACACAATCGTGAGGGCTGAAACCAGGAATCGAGGTAGTTTTTCGAAGAACCCCCTTTGTGCCCGTTCACCCGCGTTTCGGTCATTAACCCCGGGGCCCTTTCGCGTGATACAAGCGCGTACCTACGCTGCACACCCACAAAAAGCCGAGCGAGCGAGCAAGCGTGTGTCATTACCATTACATAAGCGTATGATGAATGCATAAGTAACTGTAATGCGCCCTCCCGCTCGGTGCGTTCGATACTATCGAGCCTCGATAAATGGACGCGAGGGTCCGACGTAGGTGCAACGGAATAAAAACCCGCGTCCCATCGTATTCGATTACATAACCGACAACCCATAAAAGACAACGACCGCGAGTACCGAGCCCGACTCGAAACGGGCCCTAAGTAGGTAAGTACTCTAAGTAAATCCGACGAGATCCACCGATCGAATCGTAACTCGGCGAATCGCCGGACGAGATCGCGCGGCTTCTTCAAGACAGTCGAAACGATCGCGGTAATTGAGAAGCCGCCCACGCGTGCGTGCAGAGAAAATAGAGAGGCGAGCGACGACGACGACGCTTCGGAAGCGGACGAATATCCGTGTAACCGAGTGCCGTTAGACCACCACCCTCTTGTCGACGACTGTCTCGCCGAACGGAGGACCCCTCGCCTCGTTTACTCAGCCGCGGCCGCGGAGTGACAGTGACAGGAGGACCGCGAGTACACCCACCTGCGCCAGGACGACAGAGAGGTGAATCACGCATCGCCGCTCGCGTATAATTCACACGAACCGAGGAGGGCTAGATACTGTTAACCGCTGACACTCGCCGACAGCTGAGAGCCACTTCGTCTGCGTTCGTTCCCCGACGCACTTTTTCTCGCGGCCGCCTAGATTTCAGCCCGACGTCCAAGAGCGCTCTGGGTCAACGAAGAGTAATATCGCCGCTGATCGATCGCCATTTGCATCTCGTAGAATGAGCCTGTCGCCTTCTTTTGCTTCCTGAAGGAGCATTACGCGGGACGATGGGTAATTGTAATTTAACCGAAGGCAGCGCGAGGAGGAATTGAAAGTGGATGCATTGCCTCCGGTGAATTCCTGTTAAAGAGTATAGATCATGTTTCCTCGTTATGTGAACGAGGAAATGGAGAAATCGAAAATTAAATCGCTATCGATTTATACAAATCGGTTATTAACTACCGAATATTTAATCAGCATTGATTATTAATAAAATCTATAATTAACCCCTTGGCTACATTTGACGTCTGAGACACGTCATTTTAGTTTTATTTTGTTGTTATTAATTTATTTTTGTTTTGCAATTCTAATTACTTGAAGACATCTTAATACTACGTATGTCACCAATATTTTAGAAATAAATAAATTCTTACGTAAAATGTACTGCTTTTAAAGCAACCAAAAATTATATCCGTTCTACATGCAAATATTAGTTAACTGTTTATTGATAGAAAACGGAACGAATCATGATTTTTGAATAATAAACGATTCTTTACGAGGTTCACGCAGGCATGAGCTGGTCGTTTCGCGGTTTTGGGTCACGTGCAGCGTCCGTCCCACTTGGTAGCTTACGTGCACGCAGCTAACCCTGTTCCCGTGGCACAATCGAACGCTCGCGACCGGTACTCACCGCTTTACCCATCTCCGAGCCTGCCTACTATTCGCAGTAAAAAGAGACAGACAGCGGCTCCTTTCGCGCCTGTTTACGGTACTCGAGGGATAGATTAAAATCAGCCGGAGAAATACGCGTCTCGGTGCGCGCGCGGCGAGGAGCGTCGCGTCGCCGGTCCTTTCCGTCACGCACGCACCGAGATCACGTTTCCCTATACAAGAAAAAAGAAACGAGGAGGGAATACGTCGCCGAAAATCGGCCCACCCGGTCGGGGGTAACACGAGTTCTTCCGTCGACGACGACGACGACGGCGCGTCCATCGCAGGGAGACAATAAATATCGGGGACAAATTAACGCGCATGCGGCCCGTGTAGACGACGAGGCGACGCGACGCTCTCCTCGGCGTGTAGTCATCGAGTAAACGTGCAATTACTAATTACAGATAGCCGGTGATCCGAGTAACGGGAACGGGAGACGCGCCGCTGCCTACTGGTGCGCGCGGACACGGGCGCGCAGGGTAATTTAATTAACGGCAATTACATCGCTAACAGCGCTGATTTATGCGTCCCGATGGGATCGCGACCGGGACGCGGCGACCGTAACGCGACACGGATGATCCCTCTTCCTCGTTCGCGGCTGCGTGCACACCGACACTTTCACCGTATCCGTAACGCACCATTATGCCGCGCGCTTTAAATCTCGACGGGCCCGTGGAAACGGGCCCCGGTTAATTGGCGTTATCCGCGCGAAACGCGTCGAGGGGAACCAAAGAAAAAAAAAAAAGAAAAACGCGGCGATGGGCGAAGCGAACAGATTCGCCTCGACGCGGAGCCGATCGGGCCCAACCTTCGTTGCGAAGATAAACGAGGAGCCAGTGCGAGAGCCACTTCCTTCGCCATCCGATACGCACCCTGCGCTGTCAATCAATGTGTCAACGCTATCTGGAGTACGCTCCGAGGCGATTCTCTCTTTCTTTCTCTCTCTTTCGTTGGCAGAACCCGGCGTCTCGTCCCGATAGCTCGGCTCCAACCGTTGCGACGGATGTAAGGCGTATCGCGGACGGAGGCCGCGAGGCGAGAGTTTCGGACGTTAATTGAATAATTTGCATGCCCACTTGTCGGAACTCGGTTCGCGCGGACCCCTGACGGAATCAGGTCACGGGCGAGGAATTCTCATTCTTTCTGACTCTAATCGCGCGCACCGTAATGGCTCCAAGCGCTAACTCAGACGAACATCATTCCCGGAAACCGCCAACGAGTTTGCGGAGACGAAATGATACGTTTTTAAACGAGCGTGTTTCAAAGAAGACTTGCTTTGAATAAGAACCAGATGAATCACGCGAGAGACGAACTTGAACGGGCAATTTGTTTTCTGCGCAACCAGAATGCTGTTTTGAGTAATCGCGATATTAAATATGATAATTATCAGAGTGGAACGGAATGAGATGTCTGACGTTCACATTTTGTAGAAATATTTCGTAAAACTAAAGTTTATAACTGGGATTTTGTTGTATCTTTCTTTTAAGTTGTATATTATAAAATGTGGCAGGGAAATAAATTAGACCTTCCGGTTCTTTAATGAAATGACGATATCTCAAGAACGAGGGTACTTTTGAGCGGTAATGCATATAAGATTGCACGAGATTCGCCGGTGTTGCTTAAGAATTTCAGTGATACATACATACTTACATACTAGGCAGAAATGCACCCCGGGAGTATCGAGGAAGACCGGTTATTGCTCGGCATTCCTGACCGTCGACCAGATGTCATCGGCCAAGGCAACCTCGCGGAAAAAGGCAAACCGGAGGACATCGACTTTAATGCGACGCTATCGATTTCAGTCTTCGAATACCGTAGCCAAGAGCCACCTGCTCCTCTGTCAGTCGCGGGACTCATTCAGTAGCGTCCAATAAAAAATCATTTCAAGTCAAGTCCACCAGGAGCAAAGATCGTTATCAACCGGTGCACGCGATGGTTTCACGATTAATAAATTATTTCGTAACGCGGAGAAATCGGGAAAACATTTTCGATTTTTTTTTTGTCAACGATTGCGTAGATCCGGCGGAATTCGCGGGCCGTTAAACCGCGGGGTCAAGTGGGTTAGGGGGTTATGAGCGGCGATTTCAAAAAGTGGCCGTGTCACGTCGCAAGGCCAAGAATGCATGGCAATCGGCGCGGCGCGCGTACGTCTCTTTCTCGATTCGTTTCCAGCCGTTTCGGGCTATGTACGGGTCGGCGGTCGGAGTAAAAAGCGGTCGGCCGAGCCGCGAGCCACGGCCGCTCGAGCCGTATGAGGCAGCGCGACACCTCTTTCGTCGGCTTCGTGCCTCGACACGTGCTGCTCCAGAAATCAAATGCGGGCCGGGGAAAAACGGCGCGCACCGCGCGTCCGCCGATTAAAATAAAAACGCGAACCGGGCGTCCGGGCGCGCGCGCGCGCGCACACAACCCGGCTTTAAAACAGTGACCAGGCTTTTTCGTCGTCCGCCTCCTTCCCCGGTGATGAGACCCGATCCACGGCGGATTCGTAAAAAAGTCGTGCGACAGGTCGGCCCGTAAAAAAGTAATTGCGACGTATCGCGGTTTCCATTGAAATTCCGCGTCCGCCGCCGCTACGCGAACTATGCCGCGGCCTGGGCTTGTCGATAGATAGGATCGATCTTCTTGATTAATCGAGCATCGCTATCTGCTATTCATCCGCTGCCTTCGACGAGGGTACGGACGGCCGATTAGATGGATCGGGGTATGTTCGCGATGTTTGTTGCATTCGCGAGATTGAACGGATTCAATTGATAAGCGGAAGAGATTTGCACGCCGTTCGATTGACGCGTGTCACGTGAAATACGTATCGCCGCGCGGGTAGGTAGGTATAAATTTAAAACCGCTCGAAGACCGGCCACGTGACTGCTTGCATCGGTTGAATCTGTCCGGGCTCGTTTAAGCTTTTACACTGTTCTCTCGAGCAAGCGGTATCGCGAACGACAATATCGGGAATCTAAAGAAACGTGTCCCGCGTCTAATGTGAGCATCAATACGATCCGCGTCAATCCTAATACGATTAGAGCCGACCAACGATACGAATCACCGACGTAAATCTATCCCCTGTCGAATCGATTCCCTGTTTTTTACGACTTCATCCCGAGGCATTTCCGTACACTTTTAATGCCATTAGTCTTAATATTTCACAGCAGAAATCATTCTACATACAAATTCGATATAATTATAAAAAATTATATAATTTATGATCAGTAACAATTGATTAGCTATTTTTTTTAGTGCCAAAGCCATTATTTCAAAAATAAATTCCCATCCAGAGTTTTGCAGATATTCTTTGGTACCTTCATTAATTATTTTTGTAAATAGTTTACGTCCAACTGAATATTTAAATATTGATTCTTTATGACCTTTTTGTGGACAAGATAATAAATGCCAATTTCAAGTTAGTTTAATTATATATTTATTTATCGACGTTTCAACCAATATGTTGGTCCTCTTCAAGATCTAATAACAACCAAATTACAATTTCAGTAAAGAACGGATGCAAGAACGATTATTCTGTTTGTATTATTCTTCATTAATTATGTACAAAATATCCAACAAATTTTCAATATTTTTGATTTAGGCAACAACTATTTTAATGGACCAGCGGAGTTTTAAAACTGACGCACGTAGACTCCTCCGTCGGTTGCAGTAATTTCCCATGGTTTCCCAGGAGCCATTGCAGGCTATCGTCGGATCTGCGTATCACTGCTTGAAGGCACCGCGGCGCCAGCGCGTAAACCTAAGCAACCGCGATTTCCCTTTAACCAGAGACGTTCCACACTATACGCTAATAACTCACGCTCGCAACTATCAGATAGGTGTATAACAGAAGCGCGTCCCTCGGTGCGTTCTGTTCTATCTTTCCGCGGGGCACAGCAATAGCAAGCAGCCAGCCACGGCCTCGTTGTTGCCCCCGGGCACGGCGATCCGCTCGCGCGAAAATGAACCGCGATTTATCACGACGGCGCGGCCGAGAGCCCGCAGGACCCTCTTTTTCGCGGCGGGACGCCGATCCAAAGAGAGAGCAAACGAGGGATATCCGCAAATAAATATTCTGCCCGCTTTACTAATGCCTCCACTCGCACTTGTGCTCATGTTGGTGTTGCAGCATTTACTCCACCGAAAGAGTAACAACTCGTTTATGAATCGTTTTATAAAAACTCAAATGCATTCGTCATCCGAGTATCAAAACTGGTTTCTAAAAATTTAATCTTATTAATTAAGGAGGTTCATCCGATTAAGGAATTAACACATAGATCTCCACACAAAAATTTGATAATCTATAACAGTATACCAGAATACGGAATAGTGTCAAAAATGGTTTCTAAAAATTTAATTATTTATATCAAAATTATTTGTACTTATTAATATTCTTCAGTCGTAGATAAAATTTATAATAAACTTTTTGTATCCCCACGAAATTCTTGTCAAGCGTCTCTAAGTGCACGGCCGCGTTTTGTTTGTTCCAATTTGTTCCGATTTAGTCGTCGCGGTGCGCGCAGTCACGTTGCTAATGATGTTATGAACGTTCTGTCATTGCGTGGATTCCCGGCGATCGCTTCGATACGCGTTTGACGACGAGCGGTTTTAGGCCGGGTACCGGGGCAGCATGCCTGCAACGAGTTTTTCATCGGGGCCCCGGACGGACGGACAGTCCCCGGCCGGCAGGCTGCTCGTCGTCGTCGTCGTCGTCCCGGCGCGCCGCCGCCGCCGCCGCGGCGATCCGCGAAAGAAACCGCCTAGTCGTCGTTTAATTTCGACGACGGCAACGAGGACGAGCCGGGGCCCGAGGACGGACTCGGTATCGATCGCAATTACCGGCTCGCAGCAAACCGGCAGTCGCAGCCGCGGGCAACAGCCGCGGGGCACGGCCGCTACGGACAAAACGAGCCGCAGTTCCTTCGCGGCGAGAACGCGGAACAGTCGTGAACAGATGTCGTCCCGTGGAATGCCGACCTCCGCGCGGCCGATCCTACGGGCTCCGCGCGGCCGCCCCGTCTTCCTCCTCCTCCGTTCCTTCTTCCTCTTCTTTCCCTCGGCCCTGCAGCCGACGACGGCGCGACGCGACGTTCTCGGAACGGGCTCTCTCGCCTGATATCTTGTCGACGGATGCCCATATTTTTCCCTACGCTCGAACGGTAGCCGATCCCTTTTTTCCAGCTTCCCTGAACCCGAACGTCCGTCAAAAGCGAGCCGTGCAGTCGACAGGTCTTAAAGGTCGCTCAAGCCGTTTCTTCAACCTGGCTGTCTTTCACTACGTAGGAATAATCCTCTCGGAAATCGAATAAATCTTGGAAGAGAACGAGGTGCCTGACCTGCGAAGTTATTTGCTAAGCAATTATCTAAATAACAGCTTATGATTTTGAGCTTGATAATTTACTGCTTCATTAACGTAAGAAAAAATGAGTCGTCTTTGCTTCCCTTGACTTTAACTACCCAGTTGTCATAATAGGTACTCGCGTATTCCCTTGCACGTTTTGTCCTTGGCTTAAGAATATCCCTGCTGTAAGCCTCTGTTGAAAACGTCGCGTTCATGGGACACGGCCAATATTTTCGAGCCAATTAATTTCTATAAAAACGTTCGGGGCCGGTCTCGGCCGTGGCGAAGCGGCGCGACGAACATCCCGATAAACTCGCCCCGGCCAATTACACCGAATTTATTCGCCACGACGTCGATTAGCCACACCGCGCCGCGGCGAGGGGCCCGGGCCCTCGATTACTCCCTGTCCCGTGTTTCCGTGCACATCGTAATTCCTGACGGGCCGCACGACGCGACGCCGATACATCAGCGATGGTAATGGAGAGAAAGCGCGACGCTCTCGCACAGCTTTTTCGCCGCGGCCGGATACGGTCCACGCGTGGGAGTAGCCCCGCCGATCGATCCACCGGCTACACGGTCAAATTCGGACCCGATCGTCCGCACCCGATCCCAGATAATCCGTATGAGAAGCGTGAACCACGACGTGGACACCGCGAGGAAAAAGAAAGTGTCGTCATCGCTTAAACGCTGTCCTATTTACAAATTGCCGTAAATCGACTGTTGCGAATGTTCCACCAAGAAAACAACGTGGAATTTGTTCCCTCTCACTGATTAATAATCCTTAGGTCTTTCCATGAAATTACAGCAAAAATCGAGAATATGAAATTTTCATGACATAATTTTGTTGATATATATACTATAAACTAGACTGGAGATATTTTACTTGAGAGTCTCGGATGCAAAACGAGTTCTAACAAAATCTGATTAGATTTATACCTATTCACTGTTAATTGCATGTTATTCGTTCATAATTTTTTGCTGATTGTGTGACTGAGTTGGGTACTTGGGAAGGAGATGGTAAATGGAACGGAGCGTGTTTATTAAATGAAACACATAGTGTCGCGCGATGCGGAAGAACGTTCACCGTGAAGTTCAGCGAAGGAATGCCTCTACCATGAAAACGTTTTCGCATGACAGACGTCCGTTGGCCGGCGATAAATCTCGTGACTCGTACTACGTACTGGCAGCCCGTTTAGACGGCTGGCTCGTTCTTCCTTAATTAGCTTTTTCAATTTATTCGCTTACGAAACGATGCCTCCGCGAGTCGCGCTTTTTACCGCGGTTCGACCTCCCCGCTTCGAGTGCCGTGGCTGCGCGAAAAAAGAAAAAACTGTCTCGAATCTGTTCGCGGAACCGGCTAGAGAATAGAACAATGGACAGCTTGTTGATGGACTATTTAAACTGCGGAACGGCGTGTTGGAAAAACATGACGGCCAGCAGGACAATCGCCTGAGACGATAATTAACTGGCTATTGGTAAACAGAACAATTGTCACGGCAATTGTTACAACGTAAAGAATATTCTACCTACTTACATATGTTATTGGTTTATGATTTTTTAAGCAAAGTAAATAGTTATATATGTATGAAATAAAATATTTGACGTTATTGCGTAATTCCCTTAATAGTTCCCCTACCAAAACAGCGAGTTTCTGGTAAAAATTTCGTTTTTCCTCAATTACTCCTAAACCGTAGAATCTACAGAAAAATTGCAATAGAGGCATTTTGTAACTAACGACTAATGCTACAATTTTTATCTGAAACATTTTTCGCTAGTGTCAATAGTTAACGAGTAATTGACAAAAAGCGATAAAACAGTCTTTTGCAAAATATTCATTAACTATTGATGCTAGCGAAAAATGTCTCAGATAAAAGTTGTAGGTACTACTAATGCCTGCAAGAAAGGTGATATCCAATTTCCTCCTAACTCCAATATTGAATGAGCTAAGTATAATTAATCGACTTTTCTTATTGAGTTCAGTGAATTCCATATTAAATCGTGAACTTGTTATCAAGCAATTGGCCAATGAGAAAGAAAACTGCATTTGCTGGGATTAAAATGTAAACTTCTGATGCATGATTAAGTTTTTTGCACTTCTATGTATTTATAAAAGCCGATCTAAGTTGACTCATTGAATTTATTATGGAACTATGACGCATAAAAGAGACATAAGCAGAAGAGATAATGTCAGTGCTAATTTAAAGATTCAATGTTTCTATAAGGGACCNCTAACTCCAATATTGAATGAGCTAAGTATAATTAATCGACTTTTCTTATTTAGTTCAGTGAATTCCATATTAAATCCTGAACGNAGGGACCGTCGATCGCATGAAATTTGTTGGATAAGGAAGAGCTGGGAACCAAGAACGAGGCCTGAGCGCTGCGCTAAGTAGGCAGGTGTGGCTAAACGCTCGCAACGAACAATCATGCGCTATTAAATAGCGCAGCCCAGGCGGACACCGGAGCTCATGAATTGTAACTGAGTATCGCTAATGCGGAGTCGTCAAACAAATTTATGCGTGCATATCAGATGGCAGCAATTACGGTTGCTTAATCTTCCTGCGAATCTCAGGATTGCGTACTTCCCGTAATCGTTGCCCGAGAAATATAGCGCGTTCCTCCGTTCGAACGCAACAACGTGTAAGCAAACATCCAAGAATTATGAACAATAAACTCGACATCCATGGATCATTCTTCATGCAAATTAAATGTCTCTATACTTAAGCTGAAACATTTTCATCACATCAGAACAGAATTGCACGTAAACAGCGTCTCTGATTTTCGAAAAGACCTGATCTTTGTATTTTATTTATTTTGAAATATTTTTTAGTATTTTGGAAATTTGTAAAAATGGTAGTTTTAAAAAGGCATGAATTTTTCTTAGTCAAATTATTATGATAGAAGTGTAGAATGTTATTTAGCAGAAGGCTCTTATTATAAAGTTGGAAGTAAATTGTAACATAAGCGAAATTATATGGCAATACAGTGGAAAGTCATGAACTTCCATACGTTCAAATTGCCAGCGCAAACTGTGTAGTCGCACATTGAAGTCTCCTGCATGCCACGGTACGGGAGTTCATTCACTATTTGTAAAATCGTTCGGATACGTATTTATTAAACGACTAATTGAATCCAATTGGAAAACTACCAGCAACTCTAGCATGAGAATGTGAAGAATTTCTATAACATTTATGATATTCCCATCTTGTCTACTTATCTTCGTTTTATCGTTAAATTCACGTAATTTCTTAACACGTTATGTACACTGCGATAATTATCGTTAATTATAGTAGGTTTCAATTTAGTGAACGACCTATGCTCTCTAATACCGAAAATTAAATAAGATATTACTAAACAAACTGTATTTTCTAATTCTTTTATCTTTTGATTCAAGTATAAATTAAATGTGCATGTATAAGTAATGGAATATGCACATGATAAAATTTATAATAAACTGCAGTTGGAATTAATAGACTCCGGATTTATATATGCAAAATAAAGTATTTAGAACACAGAAGTAAGAAATGAAATTTAGATATGCCTTTTCATTTGTGAATTAGAAATAATTGGATTCACACTGTGCTTCTAATGTTTTACACGCTTTTGCACACTGAGTGCAATGATCAAAATTCAGTACAGTTACGTTTTTTATAAATAAATAAAAATTCGCAGTCTAATAATTAATAACACATCTAAAAATAATCTGAATTCAATTATATATGAATAGCATGCCTAAGTTCAAACTCTGTTATATTGAACTTCGTAAATTTGAGGGTAATTTGTACTTGAAATTTCCATTCTTTAGTTTCAATAATAATTGAGAAATCAGCAACTCTATAGTAAATATGTATTAAATCAAATTAGAGTCTTAATTATAGTCGTATAAAACAGTGGAAATTTTGATCTCATACGATTGGAAATTAATCTGATAAGAGCTGCATTACCTCATATTAGATATTGATCGAATTACAACATAAGCAAGGCGTACCCCAAAAAGTAATAACAAATTTAAAATAAAAAGACCGGAGTCGGGCCTTTCTCACGAGATACTCAATCAGGCACTCATACCTTATAAGTTTACACTCAATCAGTTTTCATCCAATTTAATTATAATCATAAGAATATCGATAAATATTGAATCCAGATATTCATTATAAATATTGAAGAGTACTAAGACAATGCAGTAATGGATGAATGGATCGTAAAGATCGCGATTCACGATAACTCCTCATTCCTCGGAAAGCGTTATGCGACCCTTAAAGGGGTCGGTTCGGTCCCAGGTTGGCAACCACTGACTTAGGGGCTTGCCGCATCGCATCGCGGCGCGGCATTGACCTTTAACATCGCGCTCCGCGTTAATCCTCCACCTCCTCCTCCTCCTCCTCCTCCTCGTCCTCCCCCACCTCTAACCATCCGATGCCGCGATGAATGAAACGATCCCGGCCATTAATCGTCGCGCGGTTTCCACGAAGGAACGCTCGCCTCGCCGCGGAGCTATGCTGATTTCAATTAATCCCACGACATTCCGGCTTTTTCACACCGCGAGCGGCGCGGATTCTCCGCGAGGGCTGCAGAAGAAAAGCCGTCCGGTCGCGCCGGCGAACAAGGGAAAGAAACGCATTACTGTTTGGCTCCGGCCAGGCCTGTTTCAACCTCTATTCCATTACCCTCCGCGGGCGAGCGTCGCGGGTTGTAAAACACTTTATAATTGCGTTTACCGAGGGCCCGTGCAACGATAATTGCGACCATGTTCCCGAGAAATATGGTATTAAAATATGTGCCAACGCGACGTATCAATGGCGACGATCGCCGGAGAAATGATAATTACCGAAGGGGAGGAGAGGCTCGCCTTTGATAAGAAGCGGTCTAAGGACCGACCTTGACTTTTCTTTTTTTTTTTTTTAAGAGGACTGTTTGTCGCGACGATGCACGTGCGGGAGTTTTGCGAGTGATGGCCAGAGGTATTAGCAGGAAAATAAAACAGTCGGTTCGATGACGGTTATCAAATCTTTCATTTACCCCATTGCTGTTTAATTAGTAAAATGTTGGCTGCTCGACGTCCCCAAGAAATATTATAGTTACATACGTACGCCATAACGGAGAGAAAAATCAGTTGACGGAATTCGTCGAAAGCTTTAATGGCAAGACGAACGTCCGCACATTTACAAGCTGCATAATTCATTTTTTACAATAGATATAATTACACTGGCGATTTTTACGTTCGCGCATTCTCGTTCGTTTCTAAAAATGTGCAGAGATTCGCATTCAAGTAATCAGCCTTCGCAGCGTCGTTTTTTCTCCGGCTCGTTCGTTCCAACCGGTCACAGAATGCCGTGTAAACCAGTTCAGCCGCGAGGTGTAGGCGCGAACACGACGACGATGACGAGGAACAAAACGCGTCCCAATAATAAAACACAATGTGTCGGGGAACACGCGGTAACCGTGCTCTGGCCTACGCGCGGATGATACGCCGTCCGAGATCCCCGGCGCGTATCGTTCGGCCGGTCGTAAAGAAGCGTCAAAAGCGGGAAGAGCGTGCCTCCTGAAATGTTTATGCCCGATATCCTCTCTTTGACGACCGCGGTCACAAAATCCTGCCGCGCGCGACGCGCGTAACGACTGGCGGCCGCGCGGCGACGGATGAAACGGAAAAGAATCCTCGTAATGCCACCGGCAGAAAAAACATCGTCATCGTAAACCTCTTGTCGCTTGATACGACCGCGGAACAAGGGCTCAGTGATAAAACTTCCCTCGCAAATAAAGAACAATCGCAACCGCAGAATTTATCTGAATCCTACGAAATTCTCACGCAGGAACAGGAACTCAGGGAGAAAAACGTCTATGACGATTAATTAATATTTCTTATGGACTGGGAAGTCGAGATACTTATTCTTATCTATTATTATTACGTCACACGTTAGTTGAAGATTGTCAGTTAATTCGAGAAGCACTAATAAACAGGAAGGAATTAAATGATAAACGGAACTGTTCGGAAATATAAATAAAGCTTGTAATGTATGCAAAAACAATCGCCTCGATCCATAAATTTGATAGGCAAGGTATTAATTGCGGGGAATTTGCATATTCTGCACGTCGGTAATAATTGCATAAACGTCCGTAACGTAACGAGTATCTTTATAAGGGAAAAGGAGGAAGATTAATAATCCGGGAGAGGGAAAACCGAGATTAAACATTGACAGTACAGTAAACACTGCGCGATGTTTCGGATTCTTGCGTCGGAACGAGATGATAATCGCCGCGGGGGTAAAAATGTCTAATTGTAAATACACACTGCCTCTAACATGCGTAGCCACTTAAGGAGCTTTGATGTTTTATCAACTGAGGCGCAAAGTGTGTTCCTAAAATGGACGTTAATAACGATGCGGGAATGCGGGGATGTTGCATCTGAACCGGATATCGTTTTTGACGTTTCCTGGATACTCTGGACGGAGAATTCAGCTGATCGAATATTTAATCATAGCGCGAGGATAATTGCTCAACCGGCAGGATCACCCGGTAGTAATTTAGCGTGGACAACGTTGCCAGGATTCCAGTTTAAACGGAAATTGCTTTTAAATGAAATTATGTTAATCTTAGAATGATAACTAAACTTTTTATTAATCGAATACTTTCTTCTTCGACGTCTACCCTTTTTGCGATAAGGGTTACGTAACTGGTATAGTAAAAAACTGAATGATAGTGCGGAGTACCTTGCTTTGATATAATTAAGATAATAAACTGGTATGAGAGAAGACATTGTGTAAAAGCGTAACATTATATCTATGTAATAATAGAGTCTAGTGAATCTGTCAAGAATGTACAGTTTATAGATTAGAACCAACAAGTACTTATTTAGTGAAGTACAAAATTGAAGCAATAAATCTTTTCATGGAAAATGATACTTCTTGTATCTATCAAAGTAGTATAAAAAAAGAACACAAAAAAATATAAATTTTTTCATATAAAATAAAATGTTATGCTTCTAAATAATATGTAATACTTAAAAATGAATAAATCGTTTTGACCTTCCATAGTAATCGCACTTAGGATGACTTGTTTATTCAATTTCCTCCGACTTTCGAAATTATAGAGTATCGATAGCAGAACGGAAAGTGAATTAGCAAATTTTTTACAGAACCGGGTAAGGGTCTCAACTGGACGTTTGCCTGTAGACGTTTTATGATAGTGAGTGACATGTGCTAACCGGACGCGTGAAATCGATCAGCAGGATCGTAAGCTATACGTATGCCTGCAATCGATATCCAGCAGACCAGAAGAAAACCGCACGCGTTACGTTTCCTGGCAATGAAGTGCTCCCTTTACGAGGACACGGGAAAAGGATGTCGTATCCATAAGGCCTGAAGGCGAATGTGCTCGGTTAAATGAAGCTTGGCGAATGGGACTTTCACAATTAGTGTCAAGTGCGTTCGCTCATTTGTTGCAACGTCGAAATAAAAAATCATATTATTATTATTTTTATTATTGTGTAATAGTTCTTGGAACTCGAATTCGTATCCTTTCTATTATTTCAATTTTGTATTGGTAAATTAATTTTATAAATCGAAGCTAAAATTTGTCATTTCTTATAAGAATGATTAAAAAGTTAGATGCTATGTGTTCCTTCATTTGTATATTACAGCAATTGAATTATTGAATCTTCAGGAATAAAATTTAGACACTACTTTAAATTGTAGATTAAATGCAAATTTTTACCGAAACTATGCAAATCGTTTGAAACATAATATTCTTATATTTATTTATTCTTTAATTTTGCCTCGTCGTTAAGAATTTGATTTATGTAACAAAAATTCGAGCGTGCACGAGCGTGAACACGGTACAGCTCAGTGGTCAACGGAGACCCGCATTTCCGGCTTCTTCGCTGACCTCGCGGAAAGGGGAGAAGACGACGACGTCGTTCGTCCTCGGCGCTACGCCGCGTGTCGATTTACGAGACGGCCACGTTCCATATTCTCTGTTTCCGCGTGCGATGCCAGTCCCATTCTTTCCTCTCGTATAGGAATTCGCCGAGAGCCAGGGACGTCATGCCCGGAGATCCATACGGGCTGGGAATGCGCGACGAGATACCGTCATGCCTTTTGTTTCATGTTTATTATACAGAAATTATATAATGATTTATTGCGAATTAATAAAAACAAGTAGATACGATTATTTGTTAAATCATCTGTTAAAAGTCTAAATTAATCTTGTATTCTGTTTATTGTAATAATAATTTGTATACTAATTTGTTTAAAAATAATTCTAAAGCTAAATAATGAAAACCGAATAATGAGATGTAAGCAAAATTATTTAAAAAATCCCGTCTTATATGTTTTTGCAACAAGAAATACAAAATATATAAAAGACTGAATTAATAAAATCTTTGACTTCATTGATCTTTTTATTCTGTTGAATAATTATCGAAAAGGGGGGATGTTGGATTAAAAACCGGGGGCGCACGGTTGTGTAACAGAAGCAGCATCCCATTGTGGCCGTCAGTGGGGACGTGGGCACAAAGAGAGTAGTGAACCGGTATTAAAACGGATCGGAGTCGACAAGGTCGGGCCCGGGCCGTTTTAATATTTCAACGTCGCCGGCGCGCGGCGTCCAAAACGGAGGAGCGTCAACGCGGGGCCTTATCTCCGTGAAACTACGCAATCCTCGAAGCTCATTTATCGTGCCCGAGCCTCGTTATAATTCACGCTCCCGATGCGAAGGCGAAACGCACAAAGCTATCGGACCGTTTTCACGCTAAATGCAGAGCTGCCGCTACCTACGTAAGCGGTTGCGGTAGAAAGTAAGGGGGAAGAAAGTAGAAGCCGAGTTACCATAGAATTTCAGACTCGCAATCGGGATCCCTCACCGGAACCTCTTTGCATTTGATCTACATTACGTTACATCCCTACCTAGCGTTTTTTCTAAGGACTTCATAGAAAACGAAAGTCCGTACCTAATATAGAAAAACAGTTTTTCGTATTTCTTCGTTTGTTAAAGGGTTAGATCACTTTAGAGACCAAAAAAGTAGGTATATTTCGTGATTTTTTTTCAACAGAACTATGAAATAGATCAGAATTACTAAATTGGGTTTTTATTGTACATGTAATGAACTATTCAAAATAATTTTTTAGAAATCGCAGCTAATAGTGTAATCCCTTAATTTTATACTCATTAATGTAAGAAATTTGTTTAAAGAGGTGCCGAAGAATGTCTCTGGATCGACGCCTCGGCTCCGCGACCCTTCTCGTTAATTAGCCAGGCGTTAATTTTACAGAGATCGTGTCACACCGATTATGTAGCATAGCACGCTGGCCGACGAACCACGGTGCACTTTACTGTCTGTAGACTCGTGTCTCTGATACGAGCTTTCGTTTCCCACGCATCACCGGACGGACTTCGATACTCTTGACAAATTATTGTACAGACCATGGCAAATTCATAGACAGGTATAGTTAATTCAAAATGATAGTATGAAACGTTGAAACAGTTATCGCTGGCGTACAGAATCGCTCGCTAGGTTTCGATATATTCCCGATGCAAAAAGCAAACAGTCCCGAGTCAATAACTGTCATAAATAATCCCGAGACAGGCCGGAGAAATTGGAAGCTCCATCAGAAAGTTCAGTTTAATTTAACAGACGTTAACCTAAATACTGACGGAGTGAACGGCGAAATTATCAATACCGTTTCTGTTAGTGACTTTCTGTCGAGGGTGTTCACGCCTCGTTTTCCTCGGTGTAAATCGAACTTGCACGAATCTAGCTTTATTAATGTGAATCAAGATTGCGGATAGTATATGTACCTAGATATTTCCTGCACCGTTTAAATGATTCAGAGACTGATTAGATAAAACTGTCTTCTCAGTCACTAAACCTTTAACTTTCTCATTTATGTTCTCCTTCATTGTGTTATCTATTTCGTGATATCATATCAACTTGAATACAATACGAATTTAACAGTACAATCCAAAAAGTTATTCCATACGAAACATTAAATGCAAAAAAGGTTCAAGAAGTGGCAGTGAAATAATAAACACCAAAAAATGTTCAAGATGTGTAGAATAGATTTAAATACCGTTAAAGATGACACGAGGCGTTGATTTCGTGGTAACGCAACAATTAAAGCGCGTAGACACGAGNGTATCGCAATCCCCGGAGCGGCTGAGAACTCCTGGAAATCGTTACGACGTGACACGGTGTCACGGTGGCCCGAGAGACAAAGAGACATTAGATGCATCCGTGAATAAGGCCCCTCGCGTCTAACAAAACGTTCCCACGTGTTACTGGGTCAGTATACTTCTTAAAAGCGGGTACCGTACGGTCTCGTCTTAATCCGCCGGTAATCTACACATTTCTGGACGTCCAGCGTTATAAAAAAAGAAATCAACCGTTCCTCCGTCTATAAAAAATTTCAACACAGACGAATAATTAAAGAAATCTTGTTAAACAGAAGAGATATGTTCGAGCATTTGCATCGATTACTGCATCTGCTAGCAGGATAATTGCATCAGGCGAGAGAGTCGGACGGGGGATAATTGGTAGTAGTGACATTTTGCCTATAGCTAATTATTACTAATTAACGTTTGCTCCTATCGATGGTTCGTTACGCGGCGCGGGGCCGCAAAAACCGCGCACGAAACCTAACGTCGTCTCGCGCAATTTCCACGAAAGCCATCGCGATGCCGCGACGGTGAATCGCCGCTCGTAAATCCCTCCGCTTACCATTACCGTTACCGCTCGTCGAACGGGAGATCGCGAGAGAGTCCCAAGAAAAAGAGAAGAACGACGCGAGAAGGATCGATTGCGGTCGGGCTCTTTCCTTTCGCCCTTGAAGCGCGAAAATGTAATTGCGTTCCGTGAACGCGGCGCCTAGCGTGACCTAGAGCAGCGGTCTAAGAGGCTGTACCTATACGTCCAGAACAAAGGATCGAGCAATTCCAACGGGAAAAGGGTGCCACGGTTTGGTTAACGTTGAAGCGAACCCGGGGAGTTCACCGGGACTCTCGAAAACGCCCACGAACGGGTCGGGGAGGTGACCCTCGACGTCACCTCGTTGGCGCCGTACGTTGCAGGATTACTTTTCTGAACAAAGGTTACTTTCGCAATCGTCTGGGCCCGCTGAGACGAGAAGAAATGGTCGCCGCGCGGTTGGACCCGCCGAGATTCTTCATCGAGGTAGACGGGACAGATTTAATCCGTCGAGGTCAATGATGTGGGCGACCGCCACAAGATATACAGCTTAGGAGAGATCTGGCTAACATGGCGAGTTCGTCTGGTCTCGCTTTGTTTATTACTCCCGAGTAACAGTGCAAATCTGATTTTAAGGATAAAAGAGAAATTGCTTATTAATGTAAGCGTCCATAAAAATATACAGTCCTATGTATATCGTTTTTTATAACAGATTTTGGTGAGCGGAAATGCGACGGCCTATATACATCATTCANAACGTTGAAGCGAACCCGGGGAGTTCACCGGGACTCTCGAAAACGCCCACGAACGGGTCGGGGAGGTGACCCTCGACGTCACCTCGTTGGCGCCGTACGTTGCAGGATTACTTTTCTGAACAAAGGTTACTTTCGCAATCGTCTGGGCCCGCTGAGACGAGAAGAAATGGTCGCCGCGCGGTTGGACCCGCCGAGATTCTTCATCGAGGTAGACGGGACAGATTTAATCCGTCGAGGTCAATGATGTGGGCGACCGCCACAAGATATACAGCTTAGGAGAGATCTGGCTAACATGGCGAGTTCGTCTGGTCTCGCTTTGTTTATTACTCCCGAGTAACAGTGCAAATCTGATTTTAAGGATAAAAGAGAAATTGCTCATTAATGTAACCGTCCATAAAAATATACAGTCCTATGTATATCGTTTTTTATAACAGATTTTGGTGAGCGGAAATGCGACGGCCTATATACATCATTCGACCGATTGATGTAACGATGTAAAAATAAATTTGATATATATGACAATGCGAAGATCCGGGTTGAAAGCACTTCACTTTTTGTGTTCTTAAACGGCAGGCTGTGCTACCGGGAGAGCGCGGTAATAAGCGGCGTTGTTATACGTCTCTCGAGTACGGCGCAAAGTATGATGAGTAAATATAAAAGATAACGTGCAACGGCAGGCCACGAAGACGCGATACAGTTATATAAACGCTCGAAAGTGACGAGGAAAAGGAGGGACCAGTTGCTGTGTTTAATAATAAGATCCAATTCCATCAAGCCAACTTTGATGCAACCCAAACACTTCCAAAATGAATATTTTTTTATTCTTAAATCAGCAACTCAAGACATCAGAATTATATGATTGAAAACTGGCATATTTTGATATAAAAATCAAGAATATGATTCGTATTTTTAATGAATGATAAGAAAAAGTAATATTCAATTTGAAAATGATCAATGATGAATTTTATCTGTTTTAAAGTAATACTAAGGCACACATGAGGCTAATATTAGATCAATGTTATCAAACAGGTATCAAATACGATCGTGATATTATTTTTAATTCGTCGCATTAAATAAACGTACAATCCTTGCGTCTTCGTAATAATCGTATAACGCGAGCCGAGTTACGCAAATAGCAAAGGTTATCGTTCCAGGTACCAGAACGATCGATAAATTTTCCTAGGAGACTTTTATACCCGTTTGGTCGATGCTACTCGGCTCCGGAGCAAGAAGTTCTGCCAATGAAGTAGCTTTAGTTCTAACAATCTGACCATGAAGCCAAAATATTAGTACTTCAAATTTTTAAACATAAAATAAAATTACGTATTCAAGGAAAATGTCCTAAAACTTCTTTGCTTGTACAGCATAGAAAAAAATAATTACTTATTAAGAAATATTTTATGGTAGGCGAAGAATGGGGAAAAAAGTGAATAAATTATATTTTGCACCGCGTGTGTAATTAATGAGCGACAGGATCTTGCTACTCAGCGGCGACGATTCAGCCAATAATAGCCGGGTATTATCAGATAAAGCCACAATATACGGACGCAACCCTGATTGTAAGGCTGGCCCAGTACCGGGTACCGGGTGCCGTGACCTCGCCGCGGCGATAACACGCTCGATCACAATGATGGCCATTTCTCGCGGCCGTTCACGGTGTAGATGGGCCCAGCCGCTTGAACCCGCGACCAAAGTTCAAGGTGAGCCGTTGTTCGACGACACGGCCGCACGTTTCCAATGTCTCGTCGAGCAGACAATATGTGTGCCTACTTACTTCGGAGAGCCGGCGCGCGGAGGACGTGTGCGTGGCTGAGATATGCCCGCGTCCCGATGCTAGAGGTTAGCTAACGGTGAAGAAGCCAAGCACATAAGTACACTGGAGTACGCTACGTACGACGAGTGCCGCGGTAACGAACAGTTTCTACTATTAGGTCATCTCAATGAGAGTGTCTTACGCTCGTTGAAAAAGTGAAACAACGTAATTCAATCAGTCACTCGATTTTTGCCAGCTCTTCAGCTAACTGTACGTCCCTGACATAGCGTTCTAAACTAATGTTAATACCTTACTGTACTTCGTGTTCTATTAATTCTAATGAATTTTAAGAGCAGTCTAATAATGTTCCAGAAGCAAATGGTTATGATACATTCATTTTATCTTATACATTCATGGTACTATGGAATTAGAATCTGGTTTAGATGGTAGTTAATGATAATTTTATTCTAATTTATGAGCGTCGAGATAGCGGAGGAAAATTCTCTAAATACATAGCCCAGATTTGAAATTCTTTTCCGGACAGGCACGATACTCGTGACCGATTCCTTGAGATCCGTTCGTAGCGAAAGGGAAAGCTCAAGTCACCGTGATGAATCCGGAAGTTTCTCCTCGGGGAAGAATTCCGAAGTGGCTCGGGATCGTGACGGTCTCCCAGCGAGACGGTTCGATGCAGACACGGATATTATATTAAAAGGAACATCGAGAGTAAAAGATAAATTATTTAGGCCAGAGAATCGCATGCTTCCTCACGAGCAAAGATCGCGTTCCCCGGTATCCTTAGCCTACATCTACTCACTATGCACCCAATGGGATACAATTTATTGCTATTTTTTTACAAGACTATAAAAACCCATCCATAAATCTATGTTCTAATTTGAATAAACAATAAGCAACTGAGTCTATCATTTATCATCCAATATAAAACCTAATCATCTCGGAATGAGAAATTATATACATTAAATTTTGTCGCTGAGCGAGAAGAACGAACCACCTGTGCCAAAATTTCGGAAATTCGACACCGAACTTCCACGTGACTTAACCCACACCGTGGCAGGTTTCTTTTTCAAACTTCCATTATTTCTCGATCAAACAGCGCGCAGACTGTACACCGGGCCAGATGTACGGCTGGTAAGTCGAGACGCGGTTAAGGCCGGAGTGTGACTGAGTCCTTCGACATAAGGCCGAGGAGGCGTCATTCCAGGGACCACCTGGCCACTAATCGCACACATACACAACGTACACCCGTGGTCCCAAAATTCCTCTGACCAGGAGCGGTCCTCCCGTCAAACGACCAGTCGATCCTTCCCAACCACAATACTGCGGTCAGACATCGTTTGACAGTAGAAAAGGAGATACACTCTCAGCATGTGTTTACACAAATGAAGTATAGACGTGAAAAACACATGACACTCCTGTATATAAGAAACTGGTTTACGATTCCCGATGGCGAATTTGAAAAATTTCGAAAACTCGTTAGGCGACGGGGTTCAAAGGTGACAATCACTTACAGGCCGGGGCTGTCCAGGCTGGAATACAGTTGCGGCAACAGAACCATGAATAAATTTATCCCCGACGGACGCGCGTCCAGCCGCGAAGCGAACGCTCGCCCGGAGAACGTAACGACCCGATGATTATGTACTCGCGCGGTAACGAGTAACTAAAATTATCATCGAATCGAGCCGGGTAACTAGGACTGATCGGGTTGGCGCGGTCGGTCGGACCGGCGCGACTCGCAGGAGGATCGCGTTCGCGCGTCGATAGACGGCCAGGTTGCCACACCGGCACGGCGCGGCGACCGGCAATAAATTACGAAGATTGATGTTTCGCAAATCAAAGGCGATCTGCCGGAGCCGCCGTTCGGTTCAGTCAGACGACGAAGAAGAAGAAGAAGAAGAAGAAGAAGGAACGTCGCCGCGGCGCGTCGCGCGGAGGAAGAGGACTTTAAGCAGCCGGGAGAAGCGGTCGGAAGAGTGCTCAAAGAAATCGTCTCGCCACCTACGACGACCTCGCAACCACCCCCTCCCCTTCTCTCTCTCTCTCTCTCTCTGTCTCTCTTTTCTTCTTTCTCCGCGAGTATTAGAATTTACGGCCTGCACGAGATTGGAGCCGCACTCGTGGTCGGCACGGCGTTCACGCCGCTTGAACGAGTTTTACGAGTCGTGTCGATTTGCAGATCGGAGAGGTTGACCCGTTCGGTTCCTTCGTCAGCCGGCCGGGCACGACGTCTTTAAACTGCTCGAAAAGCAGTCTCACTTTACGTCCCTATCAGAGTTTACGGTTCGCACGACCCCGATGCCGCGGATCTTAGAGGCCATCACGACGATTTGCATGGTTCGAATGCCGTTTTCAAGGCGTGCCGTTCGCTTTTCGATCCGTGTGTATATAGCAAGGAGCGCGCGGAGGCCCCGCGTGTCCTTTCGGGATCACGGCGAGAACGACCGCGCCGCGTAATAAGTCCCGACACTGAAGCGGCGGCGGCGCGGCGTTAACGATCCCCGTGACAATCCGATTTCCCTCGGTCGCGCCGACCGTGCAATCTTTGTCCCTTGACCCGATTGGTGCGCGCGCGCGCTCAAATTCTTCTTCCCTCCTTTTCGGATTCCGATTTTACTTGTGAGTCTAATTACATGCTAGATTAGTTCGATTTTCGTTAAACACGTGTAATCGCTGGCAATCCTGAAGGATTCGTCGAGGGACTCAGCCAAATTTTAAGCGTATTCGTTTTATGGCGTTTTAATTGAAGGGCCATTGTCAGGGCGTGAAGGGCCGGAATTCCGACGGAACGCGCGGGCGCGAGTAAAAATAACGGTCGGCGAAATCGTTAACGGGAGGATAAAGGCAGGCAAAGAGCGAAGGATGAAACGGCACAAAGCGAGTCGATCACNCGGCGAGAACGACCGCGCCGCGTAATAAGTCCCGACACTGAAGCGGCGGCGGCGGCGGCGCGGCGTTAACGATCCCCGTGACAATCCGATTTCCCTCGGTCGCGCCGACCGTGCAATCTTTGTCCCTTGATCCGGTTGATGCGCGCGCGCGCTCAAATTCTTCCCTCCTTTTCGGATTCCGATTTTACTTGTGAGTCTAATTACATGCTAGATTAGTTCGATTTTCGTTAAACACGTGTAATCGCTGGCAATCCTGAAGGATTCGTCGAGGGACTCAGCCAAATTTTAAGCGTATTCGTTTTATGGCGATTTAATTGAAGGGCCATTGTCAGGGCGTGAAGGGCCGGAATTCCGACGGAACGCGCGGGCGCGAGTAAAAATAACGGTCGGCGAAATCGTTAACGGGAGGATAAAGGCAGGCAAAGAGCGAAGGATGAAACGGCACAAAGCGAGTCGATCACGAGCGCGATTATCGTCGTAACGGCATTTCTTGCGATAATTGAAGGATCGTGCTGCGTTTTGGCCGCCGCTGGAGAAACCTCCGCCTGTAATGAACGCCGCGGCCCGCATATACGACTAATGCGCGATTCGCAATTCCTCCCACCGCCAAATGCCAGCGTTAATTCGGGCGAGGTACAAGGGAAACGTTCCGATCGTATTCGTATTTGCCAATTTCGGAGTAAACGGGATTACCGATTGACAAGATGTTCGTAATTTCAGTCGGCTGTTTGATACACTTTTCGTTCGTCGCGAGACAATAAGGGGCCGGAGCGCGATTTCACAATTCAACAGAAATGTCAGCCGACAAACGTGCGATACAATTGTTCCGAGGTATGCTATTCGAATTGTAGGTAGGACAGAATCACGAGCAAGCAACGAGTGGTTTGTGTCGCTGGAAAAAGCAGCTAAATTATCGTTTCTGTTGCCGCACTTTTCGCTGCGGGGCATACNGTCGCTGGAAAAAGCAGCTAAATTATCGTTTCTGTTGCCGTACTTTCCGCTGCGGGGCATACATATAGTATTATAAATGAAACATTGCATTTCTATAACATGTGCCTAATGCTTGAATTAATTGAAGTATGATCACAGCTTGAAATTACATAAAATTCTCTAAATAAATTCATGAATAAAAAAATTCATGATTTTCAATCCTAAGCTAATAACAATTTAAATGCAAGTCCGTTTTATGGATATTGTCGGATGTTTAAATCAAGCGTAATAGAAAATCGTCTAATCTGAAAGCATTTCGAATAGCCGGATTACCATAAATCGAACGAATAATAAACGAAAGTAACTGTAGCCGCGGTTACGATCCGTATTTGGTAGGGACGCGAGCGTAACTCACGACTCGTCCCTAAAACGTGATGGTTGGATCCACACGCGTTCGATTTTCCCACAAAAATCCTGCCCGGTTAACTGTAAAGCGTCTCCGGGCGAACACACACGTGTCCGTCCGTGCGCGCGCTCCACCGCAAACACACCCACTACCGCGGTCCGCTAATGGAATTACCTGTTCGAGTTTACAGAAACCTATAACTGGGGTTTGTTCTAGGAACGCGTTCTCTCTAGCCTAGGGTCGTGCGAATGCGCGCGGCCGCCGCGCCGTGTGCGTGCTCCGCGCCGTTTCGACGCGTGTGATCGGGCCCCGGGTTGGGATGAAAATTATCCCCCCGAGGCGAACGGCGACCCTCGATCCTCTTAATCGCTACGCTGCCTTCTTGCCGAGGAAATATCTGACACAATTCTCGATATGCTTTCTGTAATTTACATTTAAAATAGCTTTATTTCAAGGATGTATTGGCTACTTAGTCAATCCCAAAAGCGTATGTGATCATGCACATACGTGTACCTAAAGTCCATGAATGATTATTTTTTAGAAATTCGTTCATAAAACACCGGCGATTCGATATGAACTTTTTTCAAGAGTTTATTACCATTTTTTCTAAGTGGTTTTCGAGATCAAATTAAAATTTTCCTTGGATTATTGCTGATTACCATAAAAATGCAAACTTTAATTCTCTATAATTTTTTACCAAATTTTACAGGTAGCTTTTTAATGGTAATAGGAATCTATAATAACAAATTCAATCTATAATAACAAATGCTACTAATTGCCCATACATCCTTAAACTATTGATAAATATTTTTTATTCTTGAAATCTAATTATAAATTTTTATGTAACAGCAGCTTTTTAGATCAGGAATAATAAGTAATGATGTTTTATAGAAATTAGATTATAATAATAGGGGAGGATGGTATACCGTAATTACAGAATCTTTTAATAATGACAATTAAGTAAATGATATGTTGTAATGAGTTGCAAGTTGGATGATCGCTAATTAGGTCGGTATTCAACAATATTTTCTAACGATGATGATGCTCCCCGACCGATGCACCTAATGCACGTCAACGGATATCGATCGCGAATTGATGAAATAATTAGCTCTTTGCCTATTATCCAATCAAAATAGGGATCGAGCAGGCTTTGCTCATCCGGTGTAGCGGTACATTGAAAGGAAATAGCCGAGGCAGGATGGCAGAGACCCTGTTATACGACTTCCAGAACCATCGGCCTTCGCCAGTTCCGTATACCATTCAATTCGTCATACCATATTATAACTCAAAAATGTGCTTTATCAAAGACGCTGTTCCAATTTGCATTTATCGATCGATATTTATATTAGATTAAATAATTTCCATTTAAATCAGAAACATAATTTACAAATACAAGCTAAATTTCCAGTTTCTGTTCACGTCACTTCCTACTCACATATTTCCCTCTAAAATTACACGTTATCTCAAAATTATAGAAAAATAAGTCAGCGAGCAGAAATCTATTATACTGAATTAAATAATTTCCATTTAAATCAGAAACATAATTTATGAATACAAGCTAAATTTCCAGTTTCTGTCCACGTCACTTCCTACTCACATATTTCCCTCTAGAATTACACGTTATCTCAAAATTATAGAAGAATAAGTCAACGACTAGAAATCTTGACTATTTACTTTACATACGTATCCGTAATACGATAGTCCTAGATCTTCTCTGTCACACGCGAACTGACCATGTAATTTAAGTTACCCGAGAAGGGATTGGTTGAAACAGATTAATTGAAATTTATTGTTCCAACTCGGACAGTAACGGGCGCGACGCGCGTATACAGCGCGCAGTAACTTATCAGCCGTATAACAGAACCGGGTGGTTGAAAAATTCCATCGCCGGCGACGGACGCGAAGGATCGCGAACGAGACTCGTTCAGCGCTAAACAAACAACGGGAACTCGTTTCCGTGGGACGGTGCACTTCCACGCCCACGCGAACTCCTCGTTGCCGGCGAGGAGGAGGAATCGGCGTAAGTACACAACCGTTCCATACGGAAGGATCGCGGGTCCGGATCGAACGTCAAACAACGCGGCCATCTCTCGCCGCTCCTCTAACTATTTAACGCCGTCGCTAATAACCAGAAGAAGAAGCGGCGAACCGGGGGGCCACCTGGAAAACGGGGGGATAGACGCGCGGCGCGTAACACCGTGGGAGCCAACGACCTCGTTTCACGTGGTGGTTTCTTCTCCGTGAAAGTGATCCGATATTACCGCGGCTGCCACGCCGCGCCGTTAAACCGTGGCACCGACATAACTGAAATGCACGCTCGAAATCCGCTCGGGACACGGCGCGGGCATGAGGCCTGATCGCGGGCCTGATAGATCGCGGTCATTTGCCGGGCACGACCGACGTCGTTGTCCCACGTTTGTCACTCGTTTGCTCGGCCTATTACGCAAAGGATAAGCGACGTCCCGACCGGGTCTTGTAATCCGTGCCCGGCTCTAACCACCGTCGTGCCAATAGCCAATACTTTATCCCGTATATACCCGGCGCGGCGTAATAAACGTGGTGCTAAGCTTTCCCGTACGATCCCATAAGGAAACGCGGCCGCCGAGAAAATTGAACGGTCTCGCGGTCGTATCGAAAAACACCGAGCCGAGCCGAACGAGTGTTATGTACTCTGGCGACTTGCGCTCGTAAGCCGCGGATGGGCCGCGTCTCTTTACCGTTAAATCGGCGGGACTGTTTACAATTTCGCCGCGGATGTAATCCGGCGGGCGAAACTGTTTGACGCCCGAGCAACGAACCGGGGAACGAATTCACTTGGAAAGCGACGAGAGAGAAAGATCGACCGACCCTGCGGCCAATCGCCCCGGCACAGCAATGAATCATCCGGTTAACGCAGCCTGTCTCCGTCATTACTTTCCTTAGCGATCGCCTCCTCCTCGCCGTTCCACTCCACGACCAGTCTCGCCGACCGGCTGTGGCTGCTAAGGTCAGATGCGAGCGAACGCTGATTGCGAGGTTCCCGGGAACGTGGTTCGCGGCTTTTCAAAGGAATGCGTGTACCCGCGTGTTCGGGAGAATGGGTAATCTGGCTGCGATCGAGTATCATCCCCGTTGCTTCATCGCCTGTCCCCACTTTTCGCGCACGCATCCGAAAATCTCACAAAATACGTGCATATCCCTTCGCACAAAAATACTTCAAGCTTCCCATATCAAATATTTAGGGTAAAAGTGTCCCAATTACTGCAGATGCCCCAAATACTGCGGACTTTTATTAAAATCATTAATTATGAATTTTTTAAACGTATTAGACGAAATAAAAGAAATTCTTTAATTATTTTGTTATTTGATAATAATAATTTAAACAAAATAAATAGCAATAATGAAATTTATAATTACTTTAAAACACTTCAAAGTCGAGTAGTTCACGAGAATATGAATTTTGCAATAATTTTGGTTGACGTCTGTCAAACACCTCTTTCAAAATTGCATTTGTTTTCAATAATATTAATACATAGTACGTTTTAATATTACAAACAATCGAAATATGCATTATTTAGTTAGAAAAATACGAAAGTGTATCTTTAATACATTAATGACCGCAGCATATTCCACACAGTATATTTCACGAACGAAAGCATAACCTTGTAGAGTAGGTTTAGTCGGTTCGAAAGCATATTTGATTGTTGTTGAGAGTGGATTAAAGTGTTCAAGAAGTGCAATAAAAAAGAAAAAAAAATTTAAATATCACTTATGTATTTCGTATAATATTTTATTAAAAAATATTTAATAAAAAGTAATGAAATTATTTCGATATCCTCAGTATTTGGCTCGCAGTAATTAGTGTTCCCGCAGTATTTGACTCGTAGTAATTGCCTCATATTCGCAGTAATACCTGTATTTCACCACCTTATAAAAATGATTTATTTAATTTAACGTATACGTCTTCTTGAGATATAATTGTTTTTTTACACATTTATAACATAATAAAACTTGTTCAAAAAATAATTTAACTTGAATCTTCTATTCAAATAGCTGATTTTCGCGTTGAAAGTTACCTTGCATAAAAATTCTCAGTAATTAGCACATTTACCCTACACTATGTTTTTTTTATTTAAAAATTCATGCGACCTTAAATGCCACGTCCATCAATCCACGTTCACTATTGCGTAAAAAATTAATAAAAAAAAAAGCAAATGGATTAGTGGCTGGTTTTCTGAAGCATTTCATGGATCGCAAGGATCATGACGAGACCACACGCGTTCCTTCCACCGGGAAATCGGCTGGATTCCTCGCCGCTTGTCGATCCGCGGAGTACACGGGTACGCACAATCATCGCGATCACGTATGTAACGCGGCAACGATCGGTATCGACGAATTCCGTTGAATTCCAGCGGCGCGGCTGCCAGGCATGCGCCGCGCCGGTTGCGTTGAATTTTATTAAATCGGACTGGAAACCGGCGATGCTACTGCTATTTTCGGCGTGCGTTCCCAGTGGCGCGGCCAATTTGTATAGGATGCCTCGAATAGCGGCGAGGAAACTCTCCCCCTTTTCTTAACTTAATTAACTTTGATGTTACGGAATTCTCGTGGGAAGGAATTCGGAATTGTCTCGGGAGTTCAGGTATCGAGGATATCGCGGATTTTAAGACGCTACGGAGATTATCCCCGTCTTTTGATTGCCCGCAGTAAAATCAACTATTCCTTATGCATGCACAAGTAATCCACATACGTAATTAAATTCCAGTTTCAAATGGGTTCTGTATATCTAGATTACAGATTTTTTTGCACGACACCCATTATTCCCGATCGTATTTCGATGAATAAAAACCGTTTACAACCTCCATTTGAATAAATACAGTAATTTACTATAATAATTCTCATAATTGTTTTGTAATTGCAAATATGCCACCTGCGCTTTAATGAGCGAAAGTGACCGGTCTGGGACAACAGAAGAGGAATATAATTCGATTCTATAATACTGTTTGTGTCGCGAACGGAGTTATATGACTCTAACTTCTTTTATGTTCGCCGGGGGAAAGGGATCGACCCCTCGGCGAACTTTCGACGTCGGGAGCGTGTCTTTGTGCTTCGCTCTTTGACATGCAGATCGACTTCCCGGTCGGGCGGCGCGAGGTTGAAACGAAAGCGAGAACCGCGCTGGCAAAGCGTGTCGCCGCGTAAAGTGGTCTCAATGTCTCCATATCGGGATGCCGAGGCGTCGAAACAGAGAAAGCAGGGAGCGGGGAAAAAACCTTGAGGGCAAGGCTGATTGGCAAGGGTCTCTCTCGATTAGCCTCGCTAGACACGCCCTTGTTGTCTCCTTCGTTTGAAACATCGACACCGTGTGCCATACCGAACACGAACATGTATTTTTTTTTTAAGGCGGGAGAGAACGCGTTGACTTTCACAATTTCATTAGACGGGAACAGTGCCGAACGCGTATCACGCGACCAATCAGAAAATTGATTTACCATCCGCCGCCGTCTTCTTAAATCGATTTATCGCGTATCAGATTGATGAAGTATGAAATTACTCATCGCGAATAAGAAAATTAACCCTTTGGGTACAGATTTATTTGAGAAAATATTTGCATGTGGAATGGGGATATAATTTTTGGTTGCTTGGAGTTATATGTAAAAGCAGTACATTTTACGTAAGAATTTATTTATTTCTAAAATATTGGTGACATATGTAGTATTAAGATGTCTTCAAATAATTAGAATTGCAAAACAAAAATAAATTAATATGCTTAGAACAAACACAAGTGAATGACGTGTCTCAGACATCAAATGTACCCAAGGGGTTAATGCTGCTAACAGATTAAAATTATCGAATTGTCATGCAAATTCCATCGGTGGGAATCGTTAATTGGAAAATAAAATTAGTCCTGTCGCGCGATGAGGTACAACTTCTTCTAACGCGCTGGTTCGCCCCGATGCAAATTAGAGAACACTGGCTGGGAGAGACACGCAACGATTAGATCCTCGTCCAGCCCCGCAGCGGAGGATCGCGGTCGGATCGCGCAAAACGAAAAACTGGGTTCCCAGGGCGGGGAAAAACGATCGCCGCGACGCTCGTCATAAATACTTCGATGGACGTTCCCGCGGCGCGGCGCGGCGAGGGGGCCGGGAATAAAAGTTTCTCGCGTCTCGGCCGCGGAGGAAATTTAATAGCGCGTACACGGCTCGGCGAGAAGGAGCGAGTCCGCGTATTCGCGTCGTTTTATTCGTGACATTCCTGTCGCAGTTAATGACGTCAGAACGTCGGGGCAGCGCGTAGGGCACGCGACTTGCGCCGACCAGCTTATGCGAACTACTACTACAACTGCTGCTAGTACTGCTACAACTACTACATCCACCACCAGCTAGCAAAGTATGTACCAAGGTCGGCCGCTATCTGCTACCGACCGACTAGGATTATCCCGTGGAATCCTCGATCGCAGCTCGGAGCAAAACGTAGCCGAGGCCGACCGGACCGGAGCGGAGCGGAGAGCGGACCGGACCGGATCGGAAAGCGAATGACTTCGGGGGAATTTACGGTGGTTAATCTGTATCTGGACTTGTACACTGTCCTCGGGACGCGTCCGCTGCATATGCATAATTCACGTTTGCATAAAACGGCTCGGGCTCGAAAGGGTTTCGTTTAGCCCTTCTCTCTTCTTTTGTACGTTCTCTGCTGCACGCGGACGATACCATTCGCCCATCAATCTCTGCGGATCCGTACGACTCTCTCTCTGGGCTCGCGGTCCGCGCGGCCGTATCCTCCGAGCCCCTTTTAGTGTCCGAGAGTACGGATTTATAGAAGCAAATGACGGTAATTTCGAAATGCTCGATCAACGCGATTGACCCCTCGGCGGCTATCGAGGATCGACGGTTTCCCGCTTCGCCGGCGGAATTAACGTTCCCGGTGAAACTTAAAACGAAGGGAAACTCTGCTGATACTAGATTTCCTAGTCGAGTAAATATGTATACGTTTGGAAAGATTACAACGACGTGAACGCAACCTCGTGAGAGGAGGAAAGAGGGAGGTGATCGTAGGCTGTTGGTAGTGATCTCACGTACGGAACCTCGAGCTTGACACTAGGCTAGACTCGATTCCTCTTTCTTTCGTCCTCCAGCCTTTGTCGTCATTATGAAAGAGGTTACATATCTTCATTGATCAAATCGTTCCCAGAAAGTTTAATTGCAGCTTTTAAGATACTCGAGTTTAGATAAAACATGAATTTGCACAAAGGTTTTGCAATCAAAGAATAGCTAATTTTTTAACTTGATCTATAGAGATAATTAGACAGATTTTTATGAAAAATAAAACATTTTTTGTATAAATTAAAAAAATGGCACTGATTCTAATAGGTAATGATTTTTTAATAATTCGTATTCTCATTAATATGGCAAATATTTTTTATATTTATCGATACAATATTTTTTCAAATGCATAAAATCCTGTCCATAGTTATCAAAATTTAATGCACCAATAAAATGAATAGGTGTTCGGTATTGAACCGAGAATAATTTAGGAAAGAATTGATTGGATAAAAATGATGAAGGTCGCATTCCAGCTGAATTTTCAGCCTTATCGTTATTCTGAAAACGGGCCATGAAGAACTCTTTACGGAGTCGATTTTATATGCATCCTTGAGGCGTTAAATTCGCCACGTGTCGCCAATTTTCCTCGCTATACGTTAGGAACTATATGTATCCCCGCGCGGACCGAGATAGTGGATATCGTGAACCGGGATAATAAAACGAGAGAATGGTGACTGGTTCTCGAGCGTATTTGATTAGTGCTTCTTCAACGTGTTTTTCCCGACGCTTAACAAGCTGTCCAAACTAGTTATTCGCTACGCGTTCGTAAATGCGAGCATTAGGGTCTATCATTGCGGAGCGAAAGCTCCATTAGACGGGCGACGTATGTAATGACTAATGACAGACAGCCTCGATACCTGCCATTTTTCCGCTACGCGCAATATACTGTATAATGAGCGTCTATACGAAAAAAAAGCAGATTATAAGTCACGTACTAAAATAATGTTTGCACATCTGTTATTAATGCATTAGTCATGTTTACGTGGGAAGATTTAACCGTGTCCATAGCAGACACTTATATTCTCGATATTGATTTATACTAGAATAAAAGGAGAAAGTGTCATTACGATCAATTGCTCTCCTGTTCACGTTTGATAAAATCTCCGAAGAGTCGCATTAATTGAATGAAAAAGAAGAAAACGCGGGAATATCGCAGACGCCTCGCGTTCTCCGCTGTTGGCTCCATCAGCGGGCTAATGAAACTTGATAAATTGATCAGAGTAACGGCGCGAAACGGCGATCGGGCGCGTGACGAAATCGTTACGGTCGAAAAGGCTCGTTCGCAACGATATCTCAACTCGTAATCCGTCGCACGATGATCGCGCGGTCGTGGCCGGCGTCTCATCGCGATGATGGAAGGAAAAACGCGGCGCGATTAATCCGGCGCAGCCGCGAGAGAAGACAATGGTGCCGTTCTAAAGACCGGTTCACCGTTCTCGTTGACCAATCTCGCGGACTTCGATCGGCCGGGAGAGTGCTCTCTCGACGATCTCGTTCGCGCGAACACGAATATGCGAACGAGCCGCGGCGCGGCAGACACGTCACTAGACACAACGCCGCTGTGTGCTTGTGCAACCTATTTAACCTAGATACCCCTAACGCGCAGGCACGTTGCACCTACCGCGCGGTGTGTGCAGCGGATCGGGAATGCCATTCAAAGCGTCCGATTCGGATCACAAATAATTATGTACAGTGAGAAACAGAACTAAACCGAGGCATGAAGTTTAATAAAAAGAAAAAAGAGAGNCATCGCGATGATGGAAGGAAAAACGCGGCGCGATTAATCCGGCGCAGCCGCGAGAGAAGACAATGGTGCCGTTCTAAAGACCGGTTCACCGTTCTCGTTGACCAATCTCGCGGACTTCGATCGGCCGGGAGAGTGCTCTCTCGACGATCTCGTTCGCGCGAACACGAATATGCGAACGAGCCGCGGCGCGGCAGACACGTCACTAGACACAACGCCGCTGTGTGCTTGTGCAACCTATTTAACCTAGATACCCCTAACGCGCAGGCACGTTGCACCTACCGCGCGGTGGTGTGTGCAGCGGATCGGGAATGCCATTCAAAGCGTCCGATTCGGATCACAAATAATTATGTACAGTGAGAAACAGAACTAAACCGAGGCATGAAATTTAATAAAAAGAAAAAAGAGAAAATATTAAAAATCGGCAGGAGTCGCCGTTGTATTATTTAAATGTAAATATGTATGCGCATATTTATATAGCAAATATGCATACTAATTGAATTTGTGAGTATAATGCGCCTCTATCGATCTCGCTGATCTGATCGTAAATCCTGAATCGATTTCAAATTTCTTAATCGACATCGGAAATTAAAACGAGCTTAAAATTCATGGCAGCCGCGGCCGGACAGGTTTTGGGAAACCCCGCCGGATGTCACAATTTCTCTTCCCTGTGTTCGAAGAATGCTTACGAAATATGCTTGGCAACGGAAACTGTTCACACTATCAAGTGAAATTAGACAGCGGCGAGCGTAATATACTAGGAAGAAAAGTGTTTCGTGGAACGGTTCAGCAGGCAGAGGTCATCTTCAGTAGTGCACTACGAGAGAGAGATAATTCAGGAAAACTGGTTTCCGTTCCCAAAGCGTCAGGATTTGAAGAGGAACTTCTGATTTCTTAAAAGTGATAATCACAAAAATCTGTCGAACGAATTAAGACCAATTAATATATATTCAACTTGTAGTTCCTTCCAATTTAAAAAATAAGCACATAATTGTAGGATTTTCTATCTTATATTTCTTATAAAAAAATAGTTAGAAATTATTTTTTTAGAATCGTATATAATAGAGTCAGTGATTTGATTTAGTGCTGTCACTGCGAGTGATTTATCAACACTTTTTCGTATTTGCTCGGTGATTTGTGGACGTGAGTGTACTTGCGCCACGTAAACGAGTATGTACTTTCACCGATCTCGTAGCACGTGTCTCGATTCCAGTGGTACCTACGTATTACGATATCGACGCGATTCCGATTGGAATCACTGCGAAATCAGGGCCAGCCCGTATGTAATACTCTCGAGCCATTATCTGGGTCCGTTTACCTCTGCCACGCATTACGGGCTCGTTTCCTTTCCGAATCACGACTCTACTTACGGCTAGACTGCACATTTTTATGCAAATTAAGACTCTATAAAATCGTTCTGAAAAAAACAGGATTTAAATAGGACTCTGTTTTCACTTTCCGACTGTCATAACAAGTCACTATTTACATTTTCCACTCATTTCTGCATTTGCACTCTTATCAATTAAATTATGCAAAAACAAAACGATTAAAAAGTTAATTAAAAAAACATATAACTGTTCAATGTTTGACTTTTACTCATTGCGAAATTTTATCCTAAAATCGGTATTATCTCTTGTCGATGACTTTCGATTTCAATATCGCTGATACAACACGTCTTTCGTCGATTACGTCGACAATATCATACACGATTTTCGCATATTGCGAGACGATAACGACGGGGGAAAGGAATCTCGGCTGGCGCAACTTTGAGGCGCGTTTAAGCGTCCGGACGCACGCGCGTGTTCGATAAGGGTCTTCAGGGCCTTGGGCTCGGCGAAAACGAAACGTGGAGGAAACGATCCGAGGACACGAATCGAACGCCTGCGAACGATAACATTCCGGGTACAATAAAGTTCGACGGAACACGGCCGCGCACGCTGTATCGGTACCGGGTAATCTCCGGCGACCGGTAAACCTTACATACAATTGCACGAGCTGCCCTCGAGCCGATCGTTCGCGGCGTGTATGCAGCACCTTCGCCAAGGACCTTACCGGGAACGTTAAATATTCGCGCTGTTCTTTTCAGTGGCTCACTCGAAACGATGTGCCTGCACGCGAGTCTCAATCGCGTCCCCCGTGTCCCCAGAAAAATATTAAGTCACAAATAATGCAAATTCTATCCTTCTAAAAGGTGGAACAGGATAATTCATTTCAAGGGACGTTTTTAGTTGGAATTCTTGCCTATGAATGATGCGAGATGAAATTGTCTGCGTAATTTAAATCAGAAGAATCCTGATTCAATTAAATGGACATTTACCCAGAAAAATATTAAGTCACAAACAATGCAAATTCTGCCCTTCTAAAAGATGAAACGAAATAATTCAAGGATCGTTTTCAGATGCAATTCTTGCTTATGAATGACACGAGATTCTGCATAATTTAAATCAGAAGAATCCTGATTCAATTAAATGGCCATTTACCACTGACTATACCATAAAATAGGTGATACGATTTTTTAATTTTTTTCAAAGCCTCACGGACTCAATGTACCCGCATTGCGATCAGTCCAGAAGAACGGTAGAAAAATCCCGTGTTCCCGGTAAACGATTCGCAGCGGAGATAGACGTGCGTTTAACGACACAAGTGTCCTCTCACGCACGCGTGGAATTGCTTGTTCCTGTTACAGATTATCGCATGCCGGCGGTGATGAAGTCCGCCTTCGTTTCTCTTTTAAATGCACCGCGGCGGCGGCGGCGGCGGCGGCGGTGAGTTTCCATCCAGTTTCTCCGGGAGAAACCGATCTATGCGGAGCGTTCGCTTAATAGCGCGAGGAAACGGCCGGAATAATCGTCCGGAGACACGGAAAGACGGGGAGACGTTCACAAAGGGAATTTTGCAAGGCCCCAAGCTAAATAACCAGACTGCCGTAATGAGAGCGGTTCATGGAAAAAGATAAAAATTTAATCGCGCTCTCTCCTCCCTCTCCGCTAATTCTGTTCCGAACCCCAATTGCGCGCCGCATTCCGTCCACTTTTCCACTCCCCGAGGTCGCGACTCCGATCCTTCCATTCAGCAAAAGTCGGTTATATCGTGTACATCTTATTAATATTCTCCTCGCATCCAAAGTCCAATTATATCGTACTTACCGACGCGAAAACAGCCATTACTATACTTATACACCATTTCGCGCGGGGAGAATTGTAAAAGAAACGAGTTCACATCTTATATCGTGTAAATAACCAGGCGTTCCACCGCCACTCGCCGGCAAGAAGAAAAAGAAAAAAACGGGCGGACAAGACTTCGGATGCAATGATTCGAGCAAATCCGGTGGATAAAAATATTCAGCACTTTGTTTATACGCGGCCGGGCACTCTCTCGCGGACGGCGAGCCGGGGGCCCGGCGCAAAAAGAGCCCGTTCGATTCACGATCTTCCCATGTCAGCAGGTTCTACCTCGTCATTGATGACTGTACAAGAAGCGAAATATTTCGCAAAAAGAACAGCCGCGGCTGCTGCGGACAGCGACGTGGGGACGTACTCGTATTAACCGAGTAAATTAAATTGAGAGCTCAAGCAAATAAGTACTGAACCGTAAAAATTGAAACGCGACAAGTTCGCAGATTTCTCAAGAAAGTATGTGTATTTTTAGAAACGGTTCATCTAAGTAAATTGTTTGGATTCCACGTTTTTTATGATAAACCTATTACGCACCGTTCTTAAATTCTTCTATCAAAAATAAGAAGATCAAATTTGTTTTATACTATAAAAATTGGAATTCTTATTCTAGCTCATTTAAAATACTGCTAACATTAAATTGCACTCAAAAATATATAAAAAGAGATAGGTTTAGTGTTAAGTGTCCTTTTATGGAAAATATGAAATATTACGTAATTCAAATTATTACAGGAAAAGAATGTTCGCAATGGAAATTAATAGCAAACTGTATAGTTTACGTCTGTCAAAGGATAGAGAATCAATAAGGAGAAAATGAACGAAATAATCTGGCCTGTAGGTATAATAAGAATGGCAAGGTTAGTTGATTCAATACAGGCATCCGTGGCCGTCTGAGAAAAACAATAATTCCCAATTACAGCTCTTCGAAGGCAGAAAAAGATATTACTGTACTTAGAGTCTGAGGATTTAATTGAATGTGCTTCTTGCGATCGAAGATGTAATAGCAAAGAGAGAATTGAAAGAGGAAATTAGATTCTATGCGAAATTTATTTCACTTAATCTCCTAAGAGATTAGAACAATATAAGCTTCACTCTATAAGGAAGGGTTTACATTTCAGATTAAATGTTGACAGGACAATACCATTTTTTATGCGATCCTCGAGCACGGATTCAGTGGATTAAACCGAAAAGACCTTGTAAAGCCTGTCAAGACTGAATGAAGACTGGCCATAAAATCGATTCTCTCGTTCCCATGAAACGATTTCTTGCGGGAAAAAAACAAATCGAACATTTCTTTATTTTTAACTCGAATGACAGTCAAGCTTAATTAATTGACTAACTGGTAGAGATTTCAATACTAAATATATCTCTCAAAGGCTTATCAATATTTTTATACAAAAGTTCACTGCATTATTTTAATTTTCAATCTATCAGTAATTATTTTTAGTTCCTTATTTTTTATTAATTAATAGAATTATTTTCGAGGAGACAATTTTCCATTGCATTGACGCATGAAAGAAGGAATTAGGGT
>SMSR01015707.1:232771-242818 GCA_019453355.1 Ceratina japonica | reverse complement strand
AATATTAAAAATCGGCAGGAGTCGCCGTTGTATTATTTAAATGTAAATATGTATGCGCATATTTATATAGCAAATATGCATACTAATTGAATTTGTGAGTATAATGCGCCTCTATCGATCTCGCTGATCTGATCGTAAATCCTGAATCGATTTCAAATTTCTTAATCGACATCGGAAATTAAAACGAGCTTAAAATTCATGGCAGCCGCGGCCGGACAGGTTTTGGGAAACCCCGCCGGATGTCACAATTTCTCTTCCCTGTGTTCGAAGAATGCTTACGAAATATGCTTGGCAACGGAAACTGTTCACACTATCAAGTGAAATTAGACAGCGGCGAGCGTAATATACTAGGAAGAAAAGTGTTTCGTGGAACGGTTCAGCAGGCAGAGGTCATCTTCAGTAGTGCACTACGAGAGAGAGATAATTCAGGAAAACTGGTTTCCGTTCCCAAAGCGTCAGGATTTGAAGAGGAACTTCTGATTTCTTAAAAGTGATAATCACAAAAATCTGTCGAACGAATTAAGACCAATTAATATATATTCAACTTGTAGTTCCTTCCAATTTAAAAAATAAGCACATAATTGTAGGATTTTCTATCTTATATTTCTTATAAAAAAATAGTTAGAAATTATTTTTTTAGAATCGTATATAATAGAGTCAGTGATTTGATTTAGTGCTGTCACTGCGAGTGATTTATCAACACTTTTTCGTATTTGCTCGGTGATTTGTGGACGTGAGTGTACTTGCGCCACGTAAACGAGTATGTACTTTCACCGATCTCGTAGCACGTGTCTCGATTCCAGTGGTACCTACGTATTACGATATCGACGCGATTCCGATTGGAATCACTGCGAAATCAGGGCCAGCCCGTATGTAATACTCTCGAGCCATTATCTGGGTCCGTTTACCTCTGCCACGCATTACGGGCTCGTTTCCTTTCCGAATCACGACTCTACTTACGGCTAGACTGCACATTTTTATGCAAATTAAGACTCTATAAAATCGTTCTGAAAAAAACAGGATTTAAATAGGACTCTGTTTTCACTTTCCGACTGTCATAACAAGTCACTATTTACATTTTCCACTCATTTCTGCATTTGCACTCTTATCAATTAAATTATGCAAAAACAAAACGATTAAAAAGTTAATTAAAAAAACATATAACTGTTCAATGTTTGACTTTTACTCATTGCGAAATTTTATCCTAAAATCGGTATTATCTCTTGTCGATGACTTTCGATTTCAATATCGCTGATACAACACGTCTTTCGTCGATTACGTCGACAATATCATACACGATTTTCGCATATTGCGAGACGATAACGACGGGGGAAAGGAATCTCGGCTGGCGCAACTTTGAGGCGCGTTTAAGCGTCCGGACGCACGCGCGTGTTCGATAAGGGTCTTCAGGGCCTTGGGCTCGGCGAAAACGAAACGTGGAGGAAACGATCCGAGGACACGAATCGAACGCCTGCGAACGATAACATTCCGGGTACAATAAAGTTCGACGGAACACGGCCGCGCACGCTGTATCGGTACCGGGTAATCTCCGGCGACCGGTAAACCTTACATACAATTGCACGAGCTGCCCTCGAGCCGATCGTTCGCGGCGTGTATGCAGCACCTTCGCCAAGGACCTTACCGGGAACGTTAAATATTCGCGCTGTTCTTTTCAGTGGCTCACTCGAAACGATGTGCCTGCACGCGAGTCTCAATCGCGTCCCCCGTGTCCCCAGAAAAATATTAAGTCACAAATAATGCAAATTCTATCCTTCTAAAAGGTGGAACAGGATAATTCATTTCAAGGGACGTTTTTAGTTGGAATTCTTGCCTATGAATGATGCGAGATGAAATTGTCTGCGTAATTTAAATCAGAAGAATCCTGATTCAATTAAATGGACATTTACCCAGAAAAATATTAAGTCACAAACAATGCAAATTCTGCCCTTCTAAAAGATGAAACAAAATAATTCAAGGATCGTTTTCAGATGCAATTCTTGCTTATGAATGACACGAGATTCTGCATAATTTAAATCGGAAGAATCCTGATTCAATTAAATGGCCATTTACCACTGACTATACCATAAAATAGGTGATACGATTTTTTAATTTTTTTCAAATCCTCACGGACTCAATGTACCCGCATTGCGATCAGTACAGAAGAACGGTAGAAAAATCCCGTGTTCCCGGTAAACGATTCGCAGCGGAGATAGACGTGCGTTTAACGACACAAGTGTCCTCTCACGCACGCGTGGAATTGCTTGTTCCTGTTACAGATTATCGCATGCCGGCGGTGATGAAGTCCGCCTTCGTTTCTCTTTTAAATGCACCGCGGCGGCGGCGGCGGCGGCGGCGGTGAGTTTCCATCCAGTTTCTCCGGGAGAAACCGATCTATGCGGAGCGTTCGCTTAATAGCGCGAGGAAACGGCCGGAATAATCGTCCGGAGACACGGAAAGACGGGGAGACGTTCACAAAGGGAATTTTGCAAGGCCCCAAGCTAAATAACCAGACTGCCGTAATGAGAGCGGTTCATGGAAAAAGATAAAAATTTAATCGCGCTCTCTCCTCCCTCTCCGCTAATTCTGTTCCGAACCCCAATTGCGCGCCGCATTCCGTCCACTTTTCCACTCCCCGAGGTCGCGACTCCGATCCTTCCATTCAGCAAAAGTCGGTTATATCGTGTACATCTTATTAATATTCTCCTCGCATCCAAAGTCCAATTATATCGTACTTACCGACGCGAAAACAGCCATTACTATACTTATACACCATTTCGCGCGGGGAGAATTGTAAAAGAAACGAGTTCACATCTTATATCGTGTAAATAACCAGGCGTTCCACCGCCACTCGCCGGCAAGAAGAAAAAGAAAAAAACGGGCGGACAAGACTTCGGATGCAATGATTCGAGCAAATCCGGTGGATAAAAATATTCAGCACTTTGTTTATACGCGGCCGGGCACTCTCTCGCGGACGGCGAGCCGGGGGCCCGGCGCAAAAAGAGCCCGTTCGATTCACGATCTTCCCATGTCAGCAGGTTCTACCTCGTCATTGATGACTGTACAAGAAGCGAAATATTTCGCAAAAAGAACAGCCGCGGCTGCTGCGGACAGCGACGTGGGGACGTACTCGTATTAACCGAGTAAATTAAATTGAGAGCTCAAGCAAATAAGTACTGAACCGTAAAAATTGAAACGCGACAAGTTCGCAGATTTCTCAAGAAAGTATGTGTATTTTTAGAAACGGTTCATCTAAGTAAATTGTTTGGATTCCACGTTTTTTATGATAAACCTATTACGCACCGTTCTTAAATTCTTCTATCAAAAATAAGAAGATCAAATTTGTTTTATACTATAAAAATTGGAATTCTTATTCTAGCTCATTTAAAATACTGCTAACATTAAATTGCACTCAAAAATATATAAAAAGAGATAGGTTTAGTGTTAAGTGTCCTTTTATGGAAAATATGAAATATTACGTAATTCAAATTATTACAGGAAAAGAATGTTCGCAATGGAAATTAATAGCAAACTGTATAGTTTACGTCTGTCAAAGGATAGAGAATCAATAAGGAGAAAATGAACGAAATAATCTGGCCTGTAGGTATAATAAGAATGGCAAGGTTAGTTGATTCAATACAGGCATCCGTGGCCGTCTGAGAAAAACAATAATTCCCAATTACAGCTCTTCGAAGGCAGAAAAAGATATTACTGTACTTAGAGTCTGAGGATTTAATTGAATGTGCTTCTTGCGATCGAAGATGTAATAGCAAAGAGAGAATTGAAAGAGGAAATTAGATTCTATGCGAAATTTATTTCACTTAATCTCCTAAGAGATTAGAACAATATAAGCTTCACTCTATAAGGAAGGGTTTACATTTCAGATTAAATGTTGACAGGACAATACCATTTTTTATGCGATCCTCGAGCACGGATTCAGTGGATTAAACCGAAAAGACCTTGTAAAGCCTGTCAAGACTGAATGAAGACTGGCCATAAAATCGATTCTCTCGTTCCCATGAAACGATTTCTTGCGGGAAAAAAACAAATCGAACATTTCTTTATTTTTAACTCGAATGACAGTCAAGCCTAATTAATTGACTAACTCGTAGAGATTTCAATACTAGATATATCTCTCTAACGATTATCAATATTTTTATATAAAAATTCATTGCATTATTTTAATTTTCAATCTATCAGTAATTATTTTTAGTTCCTTATTTTTTATTAATTAATAGAATTATTTTCAGGAGAGGAGACAATTTTCCATTGCATTGACGCATGAAAGAAGGAATTAGGGTAAGTGTGAAACGGAGGATTGAAGAATTAAACACGCAACCGTGTGCGTGCACGCGTAGGTAATCTGCATAAGCTCGCACGATACGCGGACGGTAGTGAGAAAAATGCGTGTTCGCGTCTCTGGTGCTCGTGGACCGTCGACAGAAAAGCGAACAATCCAACGAAAGGAGATCAGGCATCGGCTAATGAAGGAAGCACGGGAAGAGAGAAGGAAAATGAGGCTTTCATGGCTGGGATCACGCGTCGAGAGACACGCGGACGCTCGCGTGTCTACGGGTTCCGTGCTAGGAGGTGACAGTGAAAGTCCTGAATCGCATTCCGATTCCGAGAGAGGACTATTAATAGCAACCTCTGACTATTTAATTGTAATCCATAGTAGACTGATAAGAACAATAGGTTTTATAATTAGACTGCAAATGATTGAAAAAAATGAATGAAATGACTTGATTTCCCAACTTTGAGAATTTTTCAATTCTTTAGAATTTATAATAATTCCAAACTTTTTTTCTATATCTTAATATTCTGCTTAAAGATTGAAGGATATTCAGATCCTTTATGTGCAATCATAAAGGAATTCAGTGTATTNTAGTGAGAAAAATGCGTGTTCGCGTCTCTGGTGCTCGTGGACCGTCGACAGAAAAGCGAACAATCCAACGAAAGGAGATCAGGCATCGGCTAATGAAGGAAGCACGGGAAGAGAGAAGGAAAATGAGGCTTTCATGGCTGGGATCACGCGTCGAGAGACACGCGGACGCTCGCGTGTCTACGGGTTCCGTGCTAGGAGGTGACAGTGAAAGTCCTGAATCGCATTCCGATTCCGAGAGAGGACTATTAATAGCCACCTCTGACTATTTAATTGTAATCCATAGTAGACTGATAAGAACAATAGGTTTTATAATTAGACTGCAAATCTTCATGCAATTAAATGAATGAAATGAATTGATTTCCCAACTTTGAGAATTTTTCAATTCTTTAGAATTTATAATAATTCCAAACTTTTTTTCTATATTTTAATATTCTGCTTAAAGATTGAAGGATATTCAGATCCTTTATGTGCAATCATAAAGGAATTCAGTGTATTTAAAAATCCGCAGTCTAGTTATAGTTAATTGCTCATAAATTCGTTGGCAGAAAAATTTACATTTGCAGTACGTTACCCGTTTCGCGATGAGAACTGGTAGCGTCGCAATTAGGGAGATAACAGGAAAGAACGTACCTGAAACAGAATAAAAATGTAATTGGTATTAATCTTGATAGTGTATGAAAAATTTTTAACGCATTACGAATCGCTCGCCCTTGTACTAAAATTACTGTTCCCCCGTTCCTACGAAACGGGAGATCGTTCCATTAACAGTGAACGTGCGTACGTCGATTTACGTGATGCAATTAGAGCATAAACGCGATCCAATTTGGACGTATCCAATCGAACTACACGGACGGCAAGCAATATTTCGAACGAGACCTACTGTCTAGACCCATTTTCGTATTCCAAGAGACCTTGTCAAGGTTCCATCACAAAATCACCAAAAATACAACCATTTCGAACAAAAGATGTTTTATCCTCATTCCGTACACGTTTTTTCACGCACGAGTACACATGCCAATATTTCGCACACGGAGAGGCTGATGCTGCATCAAGCGCGTCCGTACAAAACACAATGAAACGAAGCAAAATGACGGTAGAAAATTCCACAAGTGGGAAAATAATCCCCGATTCCCAGAAAGGCCGGTCAAGCATTTTACCTGGCAACCTTCGCGATGGCTGGAAACGTTCAGCCTGAAAAACTGTTACACTTCTTTCAACGTTGACCAACGAACTCGAGCATGCCCGAGATCGTGACTGTAATTAATGTAACTCCCGTTTACAAGCCACCGGCCGGCTGGTAAAAAGTGAATAGACTTATAAGATGTGATAACAGTACCTCTAAAACAAACTGGATTCCTGATACAAATAACTCCTTATCAGTCGATTTCATTAGAACAAGTTTTTCGCGAATTCCGTATTCCCTAAAAATATCGCATATTTTTATGTACAAAATATTCACGCTTTTTGAAAATTTTATTGACAATTTTTTGCCGTTTGCGTTGATGAAGAGCGACGTCGAAGAAAGTGTGTAAAATTAGACTGGGTCCGCAAATGAGGCGGATAGGTGCGCGTACCCGGACAATAAATGCCGGATACTTATTGTACGTCGCACGTGCACGTGCACGCGCGCGCCAAGGCGAGCGCAATCACCCGGTGTCCCGGTAATGACAACGTGCGCCCGCGAAATGTCCGATTGTGAACACTCATTCGAAGGGGACACGCTGCTTCTTATACGCGGTCCACTGATACGTCCGGCGAGCGTCGTAAAACGTCGGCGCGGCCGAGACTCTCTCTGCTCGTCGCGTTGCGTGATTACACGTTTGCCACGAACTTCGCTTTTCGTGGAACAATGACCACTCATAGCGCCCGTGGGTGCATTCCTGGGTATTTATAGAAAAGCTGGCGTGCCCGAGGAATCCCGAACGGGAGAGCGAATATCATTTTCGACGGCGAACCGTAAACGAGAAATTGGAACTCGGCCTCGGCAGGCGTTGATGCCAGAGCTTTTTTTTATATATGCAGGGTGCAAATTCTTATGCAAAATCAAGAGCTTCTTGCATTCCACAAATTTAATAATATATTATTTATATTCCAGTTTTATTTCTATAAATTATATACCATCTGGATTTTTCAAATCTTTTTTGAATAAGAAATTTTAATCCAAGTAAGATACAGGCCTCAGCATCTCACCTGTGCTTGCACGTAGCTCGGGACGATAACTGTACGCGCCAAACGAGACAGAAAAAATGTTCTTCTGAATCATACGCGGCGAGAAGACTGAACGATGGTCTGGACGTGACAACATGCAACCGTTGACGTGCGACAACGGTAGCTGCGCAGAACAACGCGTTTATGGCAACAACATGAACGCATCGCTGCGAGAACAATGAAGCTTCGCGGGGAACATGTACATATGCTAACGCTCATACATAAGTTTCCGAGTAGTTAATAAAGAGCTGAGACTTGGTAGGAATACTCAGTAAATTAATCTCGATACATATACGTATATCAATCTTGAAGCATAAATTCGTGTCACGTTCTTAGTAAAAAAAAATGTTCAAATTAAATAAGAGTGAGATTTATTGCTAATTCTAATTTTGAATATAAAATATCTAAAAATAGATTTGGATTTTTATATTGAAATTAAGAAGCAATCATTTCATATACATTTTAATCAAACTCTTGCAATTATTCACGTAGAATTCTCGTTAAATAATTCACAAATTAATAAATATTTCATATAAAACTTATAATTCTTCCAATATTAATATAAATGAATTAGTTTCTACGATTGCAACAGATTTTGGCACAAGGTCAGCAATCAGTCGATGCTGACGAAGGCCCCTTAAATCGCGGGAGGCGGAGAGCAAATGATTCAGCAGGGAGGCATCCCGGTGAACCGGAAGCCGCGTTCCTCGCAGCCGGCGCGGTGCGGACCCCCTTTCACGACCCCGATTTAATTTGAAAAAAGATCGCAGCGACGACGACGGGGCAGCGTGACTCAGAATCTTGGATTTCAACCGCGGTCACGTTTGGTCAGTTTTGAATCATCGTTTGAAAGGAGCGTGCGTCGTTGCACGTGGCGATCTCCGCTCCTCTACGAGGGAGAACGATTATGCGATGCTCCCCGAGATTAGAATGTTAATTGCACGTTGCAGTCGCAAAATGAATGTAGCTACAACGAATTAACTGGCTGTTCAACATAAGACAGTATTAATGCACTACATAGATGATCAGCCGAGGAGATATCTTAAAAAAGAAAATGTGCAATGATGATATGCATCTCATAATGAAAATATGTAATGCAATCGTTGCATGCACGTGCATCATTGGGTTTATATTACAAAAGAGAGACACCGTCCTTCGAATGAATCATTCATCTTCTTCCTTGAAAATTTCTCAACTGCATCGACAATGGAAATGCGACTCTTACATATGTGGCGTACGATTGATCGAAGGATCCGCGACGATCTACATTGAAATAAGGATCGAGGAGAGCACGGGTAACCGCGACGACCATTGTCGCGTTCGCAATCGAACTCATAATCCGTTTACAGGCGCTGTCCGCCGTTTTAACCCATTTCGTGGCAATTTAGAGTAGCGAGGACGCACGAAAATAAGGCTTCTCGCAACGTCCAAGCGTCCCGCACAAGCCCTACAATAGCCTACTTGTGAACCACTTATCCGAGTCGTCTTACTCAATGCACGGGGTGTCAACACGAAGACACGTATCAAGAACACAAGAATTGCAAGGCCTAAGATAAATTAAACGAAATAAAGGTAAATCTCGACGTTTTATGCCGTTGTATTCCGAGCGGAGTCATGACTCTCGCTCGGAGCAGCTCTTACGCGATTCGGATGTTCTCGGCGACACCCGTGCCCTAATTTGGCCCGTACAATCGGCCCTTGAAAAGTGTGCCACATATTTCACGACGCCCTGCGCGCGCGCGAGGGCGATGGAATGTACCGCTTGCATAATCGCGGCATCCGAGCGCCGAAACGGGGGGTAAGGCGGGCCCCGGCCGCCCTGCTGTCCGTTCTCGGTTCGGTGCTCGGCTCGAAAGTGAGTGAGTGGATTGCACTCGCGTGGGCCGCGGACCGAGTTCAGTGTCAGATCCCGAGACGAGTACTCTCATCTGGCATGCATAAAATACTTCGGTGGCGCCAACGCGTCGGCCAGCTCTTATGCCCGCGAACCCGCGCGCACGCCGCCGCTCCGTTCAGCTTCAGCTTTCTTCCTCTCCTTCGCTCTTGATAACGCGCACCGTAATACGTGTCTCCTTTCATCCGCACCTTTCCACGGACTTTCTCTCTCTCCTCCTCTCTCTATCACTGTCTCTCCTCGGTCCAGCCTCCCGTGTGTGTACGTCTCCATCTTTGCCTATCCCTCGCTCGCTCTTTCTCGCCATCACCGGATCTAAAGGCAGGCGAACGAGCTGGCAGGTATGCGCATTTTTATGCGCTCATTTATACCCACGCGTTCACTAAAAATAATCCCGTATCGAAGACCGAGCATAATGAACGCTCACCGCCGCGCACCAGGTCGGTTGCTGCGCGAATTCTTCCTCGCCTGATCCCTTTTCACGCTCCTTCCTACTTCTCCACTCGCGGGCTCGCCGTTTTATTCTGTTCTAACAACGTGAGTAACCGCAGCTATGCAGATGCACTCGTTAGGAGCAGCCGAACGGATTCAACTACTGTGTAATCATTAAACTGCGCTTAACGTATCCAGAATCCTAGCCAAATCATAAGCTAGGATCAATTTTTTCACATTAGGTATATTAACCGTGTAATTTCCTCTCATTCACGATTCGATTAAGGAGGTTCATCTGGTACATAGCAAGTCAAATGTAAGTTATAGAAAAGGTGAGCTTGCTTGACTAGCGTTCATGTTAATAACGGAGGTTATCTATTGCTGAAAGATGCAGATTTCGTTTGTTGTGTTTATATATTTCTCGATTCATAGTCACCCAATCTACCTAAATTTGCAATTAAAATATTCGTGAAATGTTTCTCTTTAATATGACATAAGTTTCAATCAAAACTGTCTGTCAATACCTAATAAATTAGCAATAGAAGTCTAGGAAATCACTCTTTTCCATATGACTACATGTAAAATTGTCAAAAATATTTATATTAATATCTCATCATTAAGGTATTCAAAT
>SMSR01015707.1:90334-214361 GCA_019453355.1 Ceratina japonica | reverse complement strand
AAACGCGGCCGACGCGTCACAAATTGCAGATCATACGCAAGACGAAAGGTTAAGCCTCGTTACACATACAGACGGCGAGCCACAATCAACTGCGTGGGTATTCCACCGGCACACACGTACGATCTACTCCCGCGCCGCGGGTCCGCAGCCGATACTTATCGACCCTGCTAATCGACATTAGCATTCCAAATGTCAGCCCCGTGGTACATATAATCGCGAAGCCGCGGTTACTTGCGTATCGGCGCGCTGCCAATCGAGCGCCGAGTGGGTATCGTATCGGGAGAAAGTTACGATAGGCAACGAAACGCGCGTAGGACTAAGGTAGGTACGTCTTCTGGAGCCGGTGGCATGACAGTGCTAAATGGTTCTAACCGCGTTAACGACGCACACCGGCACACCGGATTTTGCCACTCACCCACCACCGCGAGCGCGATTGGGAACGGATCCGGCGACTGCGGTATCGCCTGCCGTAACCCTTTACCGGGAAGCGTATTACATCAATTACGATATGGACGCGAAACTTCAAAGCAGCGGCGAAATTTATCGGCGCACAATGAGGACATTAATCCGAGCGGGCCCGCGATCATTTACATAACTGGCCGGTAATGGGGCCTCCGACGTCGGGTCGATGCTAATTAAGCCGCGATGGGCATCGATCACCCGCCCGCTCTTTTTCTCTCAATTCGTCGAGACAATGGAACCGAGCTGGATTATGAAATCTCTATGGTTTCCGCACTTATCGTCTTATGAATGTAACCATTCATTTACCCACGAGCCAACAGGAATAAACATTAAAATCATAATAATAATAATAACGATATTTAGACAAGCAGTTTTTCTCCACTTGGAAATCTGGTTTGGGTTTAGAATGCACTTAGCTCAAGCTAGCATTTCCAATTCAAGGTGCATTTTTTATTCTGCGTTTAATAGTCGGTAGATAAAAAGTCGCGAGTATAGACAACCGGTAATTAAGGACGAAGGGGAACATCCGACCGACTGTTTTCCATCGTACGTGAAGTTGAAGCGAAATCAATTTACACCGAGCCGAGTCCCCGTTCAACGTGCGTCTGTCAGGTAAATTAGTTGCATGTAGATCAGAACCAACTGGAACTGGACGATCGACTTTCATCTCGATCGGCCGCTCTAATTATGCACGTAAACCTACCCGCGAAACCGGGATTCTGTCAAGAAAGTGTAACCATTTCCACGAATGATCAGGCTAGATAAACTATACCGAGTACGTAGGAAACATACGAAGAAACGTTAATTTAAAGATGACGTAAACGTTTGGACATTTTTGTTCAATGAGAGAACCCGAGTCGAAAAAATAATTATGGTTTTGAACCAATTTATCCTACAGAAGGATATGGAGGTCGAAATCATATCTTGAGCGTACGAATATAAGAGTAAATTTAACTCTAATTTGAACCTATATCTAGTCGTTATGTCCGCTTATAAAGGATAGAGATCTAAAATAGAGTTTATCAAATATAATTTAGTCCCTCAAATCTTACTTCAAGAGTTTAGGAAAAGATCCTGTAGGTTCATACTAGTATTTATGAAACCTAACACTGTCCACAAAAGTCCATTGACTGGCAACACTTGAGGACATGTGCACTGAGAGGACCCCATGATACCTACGTTTTTTTGGCTCATATTCTAGATCAAGAATCTCTTTTACGTTCACCCAATTTAGGGCGAAATTATTATTATTTTTCTTTAACAATTTTTGTAACCAAATAACACAAACTTTCGCATTGTTACTGTATAAAAAAAATTCTATTGTATAAATTGGATTGTTTTAAAGCCTTTTTTAAAATTTATAACAGGAAGTATAAGAATAAACAGAATAATTCATTTCAGATGCATATCAGATTCAAATGCGCATAGTTCGTAAAATAATTTTATATAACACAGTAAATATTTTAGAGGATCCTAAAAAAATCTTATAAACCTTTAAATAGGCCTTTAGTTTCCCATCTCTTACTTGGAGAACTAAATTCTAACTACTTTCGTGAACGAACTGAAGATTCCTAAGGCCTAAAATATAATTTGAGATTATTCTAGGGACTTATAGGTTCTGATTAGAGTTATATCAAATATTAAGTTCTGAGATAACTCTACTAGTTCTACTTTTTAGATCTAATAGACCAAAACTGGTGTATATTTAGGTTTAGAAAATTGAAATTATAGTTAAATTTTCGACTCGGGAATGAACTGTATCCTGCCTGAATCAGCGAGAGAGCCCGGCTACCGCGATTGAAAGAAACGGATACGCTCGGCAAAGGCCGTGTGTCAGGATTCAAAAGTTTGCCGATGCAGATGCTCCGTCCATTACGGCCGATACAAATTTCCCGTTTACGACGGCGTAAAATAAAACCGCGTTTCACCCTATCCCATGAGGAATGCAGTCCTATCTGTTCGGAGGAGCGCGATGTGTGTGGCACGGGCTCTCGGATAGGAGCGTGTACGTTCCCCGCCTCGTGTCCGGCGTAACGCGAGCTGACAACCATAGTCGCGATACGATTTCACGCGGACGCGAAAAAAGGACCCGTCGCCGGAACCACCTACGGAGAGAAGGACTACGTGAAATCCGCGGGGAACCGGAGCGGAGGGACACACACGCGATAGAATCCTTGCTCGCGGCGACCTGATTGTGTCAGCCCGGGATGAGGATGCCTCGCATCATTCTCTATGTGTACCGTTAACCAACGCGTCGCGCCGCGGAGACAATAATGAGATCGGGCGAATCTGTTTGATGGCGCGGCGCGCGGCTGCCGCTTAGTTGCAACATGTCAGGAGTTCATCGTTATCCGAGGAAATGCATTCTAGGAATTTCCTTGAACGGGTTCGCTCGGCATTAACTGGCAGCTTCCAAGATGTGAGTTATTTAGTTCATTGTCAATAAGATAACGCAGAGTGCGTTAAGCGGAGTCACGTCAGTTTTACGTAACTGACAATTATTATTCCACTTTGATTTGATCATATAAATAAAAAATACTGTAACGCAGACATAATATGTAACACAATCTTTATAAATAGATTCTATGGATGGGGGATTTATAATGTACCAACAATGGCAATGGAAATCGTCTTCACCGAATACGCAACAGACCGGTAAACCTTTAGCAATCACGACACGTTCGAACGCCAAATTCGTACCGCGGCCGGCGAATTCTCTTCCTTTACAGTCGCTCCTTCCCTTCCTTTTCTTTCCTTTTATACCAGTCACGATACTGAAGTCGACTCCGCGAGCATTCATCTCTTACAATATTAACTCTTCCTTATAGCGAACGTCGATCACTATCCTGTCCCACCAGCGGACGAGGCTGATTTTTAATTATTATCATTAGATTAGAACAAATGAGCTATAAGTTTGTATAGACCACGATGTTTATTACAGCTGGTTGCGCAAACCGAGCTCACTTGCGACAGACAATTCCCTGAATGTCAGGCTAAACGGCGCGCGGCCAGCGCAGCGCGCCGAGTATAATAATATGAGAACGCTGCGAGAAATCCACGACAAATTTAGCAGCTTTGTTTTACGATTTTATTGTGTTGGTTTATCGTTCTAATGCCACACCTTAGCACCTGGCCTGGCACTTGAGAAAATATCAGATAATTAATGAATCGCGCCTCCTCGGTCGTTCGACGTTAATTAAAATCGACGAGATAAAACGCCCATTATTTTTTGTCGTGAATACGATTTATCTGTTTAGCGAGACAAATGGTTTAGCGACCGAGGGGAAAAATCTCGATAACGGTTTCTATAAATTAGCGACGAAAGTCGTCGAATGGGTGTCGCGTCGGCAGGTTTCAAAAAGCAAAGCATCCGAATCGATCCCACGGGTGAGATGAAGCGTGGCGAACATTTTCACGAAAGAAAACCGGCGCGGCCGATTTCACAGAATCCCCCTTAATGAATTTGTACAAGCTTTCTCGGGGATTCCGACGTTTTTACGCAGATAAAACACACCACGGTTTGAACGTGCCGGATAAAATGTGTTTCGTTAGAAAAAGTATTCGTTGCAGAACAAGTTTCATCCGTTCAGTTATAGATTGCAGAATTAAGTGAATATCTCTTTTCTTTAATGCAAATTATGTGAAACTGAGTAGCAGACGTGATATACATATACTACTTATTAGAATGTCGAATGCATAATTGAGTTACAAGAAATAAATTTGAAAAGTCATCAGATCTCAGAGTAGATAAAATAGAACCGAATTACGGTTCAATTAAGTTATTACTCGATAAAAGCTAATATACTTGGTAGATAAGTAGACTTTTCATTGTGGACGGCTAGATACTAAAGTCCATTAATAAAAACAGGAATTCCGGGAGTAGCAGGATAATCACTATCGATTTAACAGAAACTGAATGGCTAAAAGCGATTCAGTGCAGGAAGGCAGGCAGGCAGGCAGGCTCTGAGCTAGTTAACCGTTATCATTGTTCCGTGTATCGGACGCGTGGAACAACGGCACGGTTGGGCGCATCCCGCAGTCGCGTAGTCAGAAGCGATCGCTAATTAAAGTAATAATGGCATTATATTCGCTGCGGGTATCGGAATCGGAGTAGCGGCGTCCACGCATCGTCGCTTCCCCATCGAGACCGCGAACCCGCCTCGTACCTCCGCGTAAACCACGAGCAAACGAGAAGAAATCGAGAGGGTATGTAATCTCTGCTACTAGATAAAAGCAGCCACAGCCAGGCGCAATTTTACGTCGTGTATATCGCGAATACCGGAAATCTTATCTCCCGTTGAGAAAAGTGGAATCCACTTTTCTGTCCAACGACCCGATCAGACGATGATCGATACCCACAAATATCCACCTCTCTTCAAGAGTAATATTAAACGAAATTCCTGTCAAATATCTAAACGACTACACGTGGGCCCCACTCTAAATTCCAATGCAATTAGGCGATTAATCGAATATTTCAAATGTCATCTGAATTAAGATTGTATTAATGCGAGGCGCAATCAGAATTCAGATGACATTTAAGATATCTTTGTTCATTTGTGAAAACATAGAGATAATATTTCGCCTGATCACGTAATATCCAATAAAAGACAAACGCGAGTAAATGTGTAATAATTTTCGCGATCCGCGGTAATCTGGCCATTAGCGGCAGCGACTGTTATCTCGAAGGAGGAAACGAGGGATATTTTATTCTCGTTGCGCAATCGGCGACATGCCTAATGCAATATGATTGACGAATAAAAGCGATGCAATCTCTGCGCGCGGCATTCTGATAATCAAAGCCGCGCGTCGCGGATAACTCCAAGGGAATACGAAAGGAAGACGGAACGCAAAGTGTCGCGAGTATCTAAATCGTAATGATAATAAATGCGCGTAAACTATGTTGCGCGGCCGCTGAAATACCGGATTGTTTATCACCCGATATTCTTTTTTCCTTTTTTATCTAAAACGCTTCTCTGTTTATTTTTATTGTTGGCCGATTGGCTGGTTAAAGCGTCGGTTACGTGGATCGGCAATGAGATTCCGTAAGAGGCGATACGCCGCGGCGGCCTTATTTCACCCAACGACTCCCATAATTTTTCGAGATCACCGCCTTCGATAAAGTTTGATTTTCTACCGAGACGCGGGCCGAGCTTGCTCGAGCGCGAATACTAACGCGAAAAGAAAGGAACCGGACTCACCGTGTCGCGGTTGCACGTACATTCATGCTCAGAAGTTGCTAGTCAGTGGAGAAAATTGTTAACAGACTTCGCATAAAATTTCGGAACAATAATCATGTTTAGCTTGATTAAAAAGAATGCAGTAAATATTCTAATAAAATAACTGGAGTAATTTTTCCATTTTAATTGATTGTGATTTTTGTTGAGCGGTTCGTGATTTGTAGACAGGATTGTACACGTATGCGCATGTAAGGATACATGACGGCGAACGTTTTTAAAGCTTATCATTGACCTATCATATGGAAATGAGCAGATAACGTATTGAGTATGGAAAGGACAATATTTAACCCGAGCGGCGAGAAAAATTCCGGCCATTGTTGCCGCGGACGGTTCCCTTTGTCCGCGTTCCACCCGGAGATAACTTATCTTCTTTGCATTCGCACGAATCCGTGCGTGTCCACCCAGTTCTCCTTGTCACTTCACTTGACTTTCGCGCATTGTGAGAAAAGTCTTTCGAAAAGCGGACGGCGGAAAAAAGAGTCAAGGATGAAGATGTGGATAACCGGATTGGTTCAGGTTCATTCCGTGGACCGTTACCTGGAAATGTTGCTTAGGTCAGACCCGACGCGATTTCCCAAGGGTCGTTCGCAGTTCGCGAGACGAACCGCTTGCACAATGACCGATTCGCTTTGTACTCGCGTGTCATCGACATTTGCAGAATCGCTCATTGTCGCGAATGACTCGAGGTCGCGGCACGAATTGCCTCCTAGCGCCGAACAGTTCGCGTGTACATATATAAAGAGTACAATAACTCTTAGCCGTCGTATTAAGAAAAATCATGCTCGCTGTTAGAAATGGAAAATCCTCCATGTATGGTCAAATTATCATTGCTCAAATATGTATGAGCGAAGACAGCAATTTTAATCAATTTTGTTAATAATTTCGTAATCAATTATTTTTTAATACTCGTAGTATGAATTTAATAAAATAATAGTAAGAGTGTTGAGAAATTAGAAGTTTAAATGTAACATTCAAGGCCGTCCCTAATAACGCGAGTTAATCTAATCGGGCAATGTCACGCTAAATTACTGAAGAAAACTTACTAATGTGATAACAGAACGTGAGATATGACGTATAGTTCGAAAGCTGTTACCGGATACATAAATCATGAAAATCGAAATCTGCATTGATTAACATTTTGCTAACATCTAAATTACACGATTATTTAAAAAGAATTACTTTAATATTACTTCCATGTGGTGTCGATTTGATTAATTAATTTAACAACCAGTAAAAAATTTGAGGAAAAAGAATTAAACTAATGGCAATAATTTTAAACAAAAATTCCAGAAAGTGTTTTTCGACGGTAGAAATAGTGTTAATGCCGAGATTCCTTAGCAGAAACGTTGGATACACCCTCAGTTATTTATTCCTGTGGAAAAAATCGGTCGCGGTCGTAAAACGTCGGAGTATAGGATCGCGAGCTTAATTCCAGCATGCTTTACATAGTTCGGAGTGGTACGCGAAGTAGGTTAAGATGCGCCGATATCAAAAGAGCATCCCGGTGCATAAACAGTAATGACAGTCCGGTATCAATGCATTCCCGACGTTTACCGGGTCGTTTATCACGGATCGGCAATACCGTGCAATAAACTTGTACATAATACCGGAACGCACAAGCGATACGTAGTGCTGCTGGCGGGGTCCGGAGCGCACAATCCCTTTTGCGCATCGTTCGTTCTCCTCTCTCGCTCGGCCCTGCCCGCGTCCCTATCGATTTCTCAAGATTACGGTTCAATCGTCGATTATAGTTGCTCCGGATAGTCGCCGGTTGAATGGCTATTGCCTGCCAACAGGAATATTAATGCGAAACTTATTGGCTCGGCCGACCTTTTTTCCCTTCCTTTCCGCGGTATTCACCGGCCTCCCTTCCCGCCGCCCGCCCCTCGCCCCTGTTCCCTTCGTTATCCTACATTACTCGCCGTTTAATCTCTCTTTTTCTGAAAGCGAAGGACATCCGGTTTCGTCGTCCGGCGAGCATCCGCTGCTCTAACCTACAACAACCGGCCCAGACGTGCGAAACGGTAGGAGGCCGACCGGATAGAGGATAGAGAAACAACCACGGGGGAGAGAAATGCCCGAGATGCGCGCATCCAGATAGACCGTCGTCGACCGAGTAAATCTCCGATCACCGCCTCAGATATCATCGTTCCGCGGTTTCGCGTCGCGAGATATCTCCGACCCTGTCTCGCCTCGTCCGCGTAGTTTCCCTCCAACAGCTCTTTATCGAGCGTAATGGATCGGCCGATTTCCGCGAGGATCGCTACTAATTGCGAGATCACCCGTCCCACTGATTTATCTTATGACAAATGATTGATAGAACACAAACCTAATTTTTGACGCTAGGCGACTGTTAAGAATCGTTTGAAAACAGAAAAAGTGATCTACATTAGCGCGCTAGATTCCGCTACTCCTCTGCACTTTAGATACTTCCTCGCGGGCTAGATAGCTCGGGCATTAGATGTAAACATCGGTGCGCTAAGTGCGCGCGGTTCCCATCCCGTCCCGCTCTCGTGCGCTCTCTCGAATCGGCCGTAAACGCGATTCTCTAATTGCCCGCTTCGAGCGGTGCATCGAACGAGATACTAAAACCCGACGCCCGATTCCGTGAACGTCGGTTATAGCACATGCACGAGAGAGTCCAGCCGGAGAAATAACGCTCCGATTATTATTGTTTCCACCGCGGGGGCAATTTACGGCCGCGGGAACCGAGGCGGAGATGCGACTCGCGTTATATGCGGGGCACCTGCGATCGTTCCGAGGCGTTCGCCGCGTTCGGTGGAGAAAAATCGGTGCCCTCGTATAGTAGTTCCTAGATTAGCAAGTCACTAATGACCCGGCCATTCGTCATGCTACATAATTCTCCTCCCCTGTTTGATACTAATATGAATTACGGCGGCGGCGAACGGGCTCTGCTCCTCTTCCCTTCGCACGGAATATACCGTAATGACCTCTAAAATGAGCGGAGGAGCTGCTCGCCGCTGAAATTCCGAGCCTCGAATTCGTACGGATGACCCAGAATCCCTGTCTCTCTAACATTCGTGAGAAAACTAGAACGCGTTCCAGTCATACTGGATCCTCGATCGAACGGCGATCGCCGCCGCGGTGAGAAGAGCCGAGCGCGAGCAACGGAGCCAGAAACCTATATTTACCGCGAACACGACTACCGTCGCTGCCCGCTGCTGTTCGCATGAGCCGCGAGAAAGAAAAACAGAGACGGAACACTCCCGCGCACCGCTATTGTGAGCGATACGTGCTCTTTACGAGGTGATACCATTCCATCCGGTGAAACGGACTCGCCCCATTTAACGTGAGGCAATAGGTCGTTCGGGATTGCCGTTTCTTATGCCGAATCGAATGTCCGCCGTAAACCTTCGGTGCCATTGAAATCCGGAGGCTATCTATCAGATTTTCCTCGGATTCTCGCACTCGTCTCGGAAACCCTGACCGACATCCGACTAGACGAGATTGCATCAATATTCTCACATTCATTGATAAATCACGTATTTACCGCGAAGCTTGCATAATATTATTTGAATAATTAAGCGGGAACGCGATACACTGCGAGGCATGCAAACCCCGTGCAGCTTGTGTGGTAATTCAACAAGTTATTAGCAAGTATTACGTACGTTGTTTTGTTTCGCTATTAAATCATACAATGTGGTAACTTTTAGTTATTAATTGAACAGCTACCTTAGGCGACGGAATGTGGAAAAAGTCGCGCGGAGAGAAAAAAAGAAATGTATTACTCATTGTCGACATTCCCTGTTTTTAATCATTGTAATATAAAGATGATTGTCTTTTTATACGCGTTTCGTAATTACTGTATCAATATTTTCTCTGCTTTCAAAAGGAAAGAGCGGGGTACTAAGATTTTTAAAAGCCCGTTAGGTATTACACCACGTGTTGTGCAATTACTGGCCGAACTCCCGCAGTCGAAAACAAAAACACGTAACGCAATAATTGAATCCAGCGCTACCGTAATTTATTTCCCAGCAATCTGGTTTCTATCATTCGCCGTGGAAAATTCGTCTGATCAAGATATATCTAAAATAGAAAGTGAAAGGCATCTGATATTGTGTAACTTGTCATTGATATACCAACAATTATACTATTTGATATCTATTAAGAAGAATCTAAAAATTATTTCACATTACGCCCATTCGTTGAACGAAATTCAGACCATGAACGTGCTTCCATTGAGCAACGCTAATCCTGAGAACAATACTTCCCAGAAAAGTACGAGACCTCGGTTCATTGAGGGATCACTGAAACTCGACACGCCATAGTAAGAAAAACTACGCTACGTGTTACGATGTAAATACTCGATAAGCTCGAGATCTTTGGGGCTGGCGATGAATGTGTACGTGCCTGCGCGTTGTTTACGAGTTATAGTCGCGTCTCTTTCTATTTAGGAAGTCGAGGCAAGGTTGTGCGAATACGAAACTTCTCTTTATTACAGGAAATTGAGTAACTATTCATCTGGCTCGTGTCATAGCTGCATACATAAATATATTACCGTTTATGTTAATGTCTTTGGTCATCAGACTTCATTTTTAACTAATCTTATGGTTCTATACGATTGAAAGTCGTGTATATATTTAGATAATTATTAAAATAAGAAATAATTGTATAACAAATAATTATATGCAATATGAACAAAGACCTTTATATGTATATCAAGACTATGAAAATTACATTGAGTCATGTTAGCCAATCTCTCTTAGGATCTGAAGACCTTCGATTCGAACATCGTCTATTTCCATAGCGATTGCGATACAGTGAAGCTCGATTCAATTAGAATTCGCGTGGCGCGCTAGATAGTACACGTTCTACACAACTACGTGCCACAACGATCACTATCCAACAAGTACAGTCTTCCCATATGCAAAAACCCCGAGCCTGGGTTTCTTGCCTCCATAATTTTGATCCAGGTGTTAGGTACTTTACATACATTTTAATTACAAATCGGTTGGAAGCAAATCATTTCTGGTAGGAAGACTGGAGTAGGCTGTGGCTTTAACCTTCGACAACGAAGAAGAGGCAACCCACGGATTTATTGACGAAAAGGTCAAGGCTCTCGAGACAGTATATCGAGCCGATGCCAAGGTCGACGTGATCTAACAAAGCTTTTCATAGAAATCGGTTCAGTGTCTATGAATTAATTCAAATATTTGAGCAATTCTCTTTGTACAAGATTTAAGACATGAGTAAGGAAGAAAGTTTTGAAGTGTTTCATTTATTAATACAAGCTACGCTTTCGATAAAGGTAAGAAACCTGCATCGGACGCAAATTCCTTCTTTTATGCCTCTCGTTTGACTCACTCTTCAAACACGAGATATTCCAGTAAGCTAACCACTCACAGACATTTTCAGAACGTTTCAGTGGTCAATGCCTCTCGTGAGCACACAGTGAGAGCCAGAAGCAAGAACACGAGTATAAAAGTGAAATTCACTTAATATTTCTGTAAAATAGTTAACAATAAAATTATTAAACTGTACAATTTGTTTTCCTTATATCAAGCATGAGTTAAATATTTGACCAGCAAAAAAACTTTTAGCTATGAAGTATACTTTTAACTCTTATTTACTGTATGTTACTAGTCGGCAAACAAGAAGGTAGAAACGAGGTGAGTAAACAAAAAACACGCAATCTTCCTTTCTCGATAGAAAACAACGTTAAGTAAGGAACAATGAGGGAAATAGTCGAGGTCTGCGTGTGAGAAAAACTCTATGAGAATGTTTAGCGTGCCGTTAATTGTGAACACGCACATATTATTCATAATTACGAACACTCAACTGCAGAGCCTAACCATACGTACGATATATAATTACCACGTTGAAATATGGCTTATCAATATTGTCAGAGCACGAAGGTCAAATGGGGAAATGGTTATTAATTAAAATTAATTCTCAGGGTGTTGCCTACATTTGAAGATGAAGAAATTCTATCTCTGCATGAAACTTAATTAATATTAAGTGTTCCTAAAACAGTACGATTGAAAAGCCTTAGAATCATCGATTATTATAAAAAACAGAATGATGTAAAAAATTTAATTATCTCAGAAAACATATAATTTAATAATCTATAAAAGTAGATGAATTTTACCTTGAATTCCATTATGTTTAAGAGAAAATAGTTTAGTATTGATATCGAAGTGCAAGCTTTTGCTCGGTAATGTACGATCGAATCGGGGATGCGCGCATCTCGTGCCGCGATATCCCGTTGCGAGCTCGTTTCTGCCGGTACGCAGAGTATGTACTTATGGTTGCTGCTGAATCGCGGTCTCGCGAGCAACACACGAATAAGTACCGCAGATCCGGTAAGGATCGTTATCTCCCACTAGCCCTAGCGAAAAAACAGTCGTATCCCGTTAAAATTCACGAAGAATCGCTTCCTTTTTCCGGATCCAAATCGCAGCCAGTTGTAAACGCGCCCGATTTTACTAGTCACGCTTCCACTCGATTCCTTGATCTGCCCCTTTCAAATTTAAAACGCAGAGATGAAGAATAAAAATAGACAAATTGTGGATTCTACAATAAATTATTTCCTTACAAAATTATAATATAAATTAGAAAATATATCAATCCTTAGCCTGACATGTTAAATGTTAGAAAACACGTACAAATTTGGGAAACTCTTTGCAATTAACTTAATAATCAATTACTGAATGATTTAATAATTAATTAGAGAATGAATAGAAAATATTAGCCAGAATAACAGTTTTTGAATCCTGATTGACGGATAAGGATCAAAAAACGGTATTGCGTGAAAGCCCAGATATTTTTAAGACTAACGTAACACGCGTTCACTGACTCTTCCCTTAATTATGCGAACGGTGAGATCGATGCAAGGATTACGCTCGCGTTACGTAAGAACTGTGTAATTTCTATTCACATGGAGAGTCTCCGGATGGTTCACGGTTTCGACAAGAAAACCGGAGAGCTTACGGCGTGCACGAAAGAACGAGGGCCTAACAGGCAGGTGCACGTTTAAACGCAGCGTGGCGGCCTGCTCCGATCCGGAGGAAACGCTCGCGAGTCGTAGTCGCTTGGAACGTCTCTCGTCGAGGAATTCGAAGGGATCGTGATACTTATTCTCCGGCAACTGGCAGCGGACTGACAGCTGCCGGGGACCGGCGGGACGTAGAAAAATCGAGACAGTATACCTGTAAGTTCGCGGATTCCCACCTGTTGATTCAGCGTCGGCTGGCCTTCCTCGCGGTTGCTACGCGCGGGCCTGGTTCCAGCGGACAAAGCGTTATCCAGGATGACGACCGGTCGCTTGGGTGTTCGCGGCGATCACACAGACGGCGGAGAGGGTACGGGCGATCCGTGACGCCGTGGGAAGAACAGAGACCGAACGAGCACATCCACTGATACACGCCACGGGCACACAGCACGTTAACGCGCCGGTGTCAATCCTCCTGCCTCCGCCGCGGACCACGTGCGGAAATTCTCTCTCGCTGCCGGTGGAACGAATGACGACGAACGGCTTGGGTTCACAGTGACGCGGTCGCAGGGCCAGGTGAAACGTCAATACGCGAGGAGCAAGCGTCCTTCGTAGCGTCCCGTGACGACGGCGTAAAGGACACCGTCATTCCGAGATTCTGGAACGACCCACGCTCAAGACAATCCGCTCCGCGCGGGCACCGATGCACGACTGTGGCCGAAGCCGCGCGAGACCGAGATCANTTCGTAGCGTCCCGTGACGACGGCGTAAAGGACACCGTCATTCCGAGATTGTGGAACGACCCACGCTCAAGACAATCCGCTCCGCGCGGGCACCGATGCACGACTGTGGCCGAAGCCGCGCGAGACCGGGATCGCCGCCGAGCGGAGGAACCGAGCGACGGCGGACGCCGCCGAACGGCCGCGAAGCCAACCGATCGCCGGCGGACCGGCGACGATGGAATGCGCGCGAACGGAAATCAAGCGGGATCGGGATCGGAATCGGGATCGGGGCTCGCTCTCGAGCTCTCGGGATTGGGCTTTGGATTTGCCGGTTCGAACGCGATCCAAGGCAAATGACCGCTCTTCCCCGCTTCTTTCTTTCCGTCCACCGAGCGGCCCTCACCGGCTGCTATAATCTACGTCTATTATCCTTCTCTCTGTTTCTTTATTCCCTATACACCGGCCTTCCTTCCTGCCCTCCTTCTTCCGTCCCTTCTTCGCGATTGTTCGCAGCCTAGTTTGTTGCCGAAGCAGGAACCAGGATTAGAAGAAATGTATTGATGAAATGATTTCATGTAGAAGTGTCCTAATTTTTGTTCAGGTCACGAATTCTAATCACTGGTTTATTTCTTTATCATAGAAAAACACGCTTATATATAGAAATAGAAATTGTGACGTTATTTCAGGATTTCATGTCTCCCAAAATGTCCCCAATTTCGTTCAACACAACGTCACAAATCTTATTCACTGATTTTTTTCTCCAATTCTATGATAGCATAAAGTTAGAAAAATATAGAAATATAGAAAACATAGAACATAGAAAAATAATAAGAAAAATTTAGAAGTGTACCTTAGCATTAAAAAACTGATGTGAATTGAGTGTCTGTCACATAATTACATGAATTAGGCAAATTCGAAGAAAGAACATTTCACGCAATCTAATATTTGCATATACAGATATTACTAATGAATCGATCAAACAGAAAGCAATATTTCACCGCAATAACGTCCACCAATTAAGTATATTAATAGCGTATGTCGCAGATTCTTTTACGAAAAAGAAGGATGACAGAATCTCTTTCTTCGTGTAGCGTTTGTTCCGCTGCGTGTCTCATTTGCATATCCAGGAATGTGAAATTGAAGATGATAAATAAGAGCAAAAGCCGCTTAATGGCGAAACCCGGTACCTCTGGCATGGTAGCCACGGCGGGGAAGGGTTCGGTTGGAAAAAAAAATGCCTGACGTATCGCGTACACGCGAGACGATACATTTCTTCTCCGTCAAATCGAACGTTATCGTTAATCACATCGGATTCCCGCGAGGAAGGTAAAGCGACTCGGGGCCGAATTCACATTAGCGCGAGAGATCTCGCAATTAGAATGATGGTCGAAATTACGCGGCACGCTTTTTAATCAGCCTCACCGCGATGAAGTGTTAATTCCAAGATTCCAAAGGATCGAGGGAAATCACCTGAATTTCTACCGTTTCGTGTAGAAAGTTCTGTCTCGTTCTAATGAATCTTCTAACGCTGGTACCTGTTTGTACGAAATTGTCCCACGTGGGCGACAATTTCCNCTTTTTAATCAGCCTCACCGCGATGAAGTGTTAATTCCAAGATTCCAAAGGATCGATGGAAATCACCTGAACTTCTACACCGTTTCGTGTAGAAAGTTCTGTCTCGTTCTAATGAATCTTCTAACGCTGGTACCTGTTTGTACGAAATTGTCCCACGTGGGCGACAATTTCTGAAGCGGCCGTTAATTTAGATCTAATCTCGTAATCGCATCGTAAACGCTGTTTCATACGCGGTTTCACCTCGTCGCCGGTATCTCGCGGCGGAGTCGCACGAAAGCGGCGATGAAACGAAATTCGTTGATAACGGATTACGAGCCCACGGAGATGTTTATCGCCGAGACATCGGTGGCCCTGCCACAGAGAGATGTACATATCTCGATACCATAAAAATCGCCGCGTCCTCTCTCCCGGCTCGGTTCACCCACGCGGCGACCGGATGCCATAAAATCCGGCTAAAACGCGGCATTCAATTGCGTTTATTACATATTTACGAGGATACTTACATAATGACGCGCGTTTCGGCCGGGCCCCGTCCAACTTTACGAATACCCCGAGCCATTTACCAATGTGTCGCGAATTTCGCGACATTGTACTTTCGAAAAACACGTACGGGCACGTGTAGATACATACGTTCCGATTCCGGTAATGGACTTTTGATATTTCTCGCGAAATTCCTTTCCCTTTTTTTTTTTTAAACAAACCCCCAGAAGATTTACGATATGACTGCGATCGGATCAATGATCGATTCCCGTTCACTTTTGGTAGAAAGTTCCCGAGCACTCCCACACGCTCGGCATTCCTCCTGCTCCTGGTCAGTTCGGAAAAAGAAAAGGAAATTGATCGCTGTCCGAGCTGCGCGCACGCATACCACCGCGCCGCGCGCCGCGTGCAAGACGTTCCATCTGCCTTGTCTTTTGTCAAGGACGACTCTCGCGATGCCACTGCTTCGAGGTCGATTCAATGATCGCTACCATTAAAACCGTTCCTAGACGCAGCCTGCCAGATGACTGCCGATCGGTTTTTATAAAAGGATCAATCGCAGATCAATACTCTGACGTACCATTGCAATTACTGTCACAATGTCAATTGAAACCCAATCTACTGACAATATAACATTTCCGTTTATTACAATATTTGCATATTTTATTTCATTCAAAGGGCAATCATAGTGTTCGGCTTTTAGAAAAATCCAAATGGAACGCACTATTGAAATGTTGTTTCAACTCGATACGACCAATTATTTTTGTGACTCACCGTAAGTTATTGTACGATTTCGGTCGTAAAACAATTTTTGTCACTTTTTTAATGGCCTACTGTTGCGGCCGCGCTGCACCGTTCGCAGCCGCGAAAGAAACCGAAGGTATGCGCTCGCACACGNTAGTGAGCTTAACAGGAAAACGAAAGGTAAGTCTCTCTCCTGGATTCGCATGCGGATATATCGNAATGGCCTACTGTTGCGGCCGCGCTGCACCGTTCGCAGCCGCGAAAGAAACCGAAGGTATGCGCTCGCACACGCACTCGCGCCGCTTGTCTACCTGTATTTAAATCGCTCGGCACCGCGTGTATCGATCCACGCATTGTACGTTTGTCACGATAGATACGTGTCACGCACGTGGCTGCCGCCTGTTTCCGATCGTCGACGTGCCCCGCTCCGGCTGGAAGCACCGCGCCGGAGAACACGTCGGAGACATAGTTTTCTCGTTAATCACCGTGATTACGCTATTTTCGCGTGGCGCAACCGCCACGGAAAAGGCGCCTTTGTGCTCTAATCACCGGACCCCGATTCTATGGGCCAGCGATTGCTAAATTCGGAATCCTCTATTCTCTCGTTGGGCAACGAGCCTCCACGAAAATTGTTTTCAGCTTTGTATTATATCGTTCAGGAATTCAGGCCGGGATCATCAATACAAAAAACTTTCTCGTTTCGCAGCGCGCAGGATGAGATCGGAAAAAGGGTTGTATTGATACATTCCTCTTTCAATAGAACTCGGAAGCCCCCCACGAGTTAATTCACTTACAGGTGCTTAGATTGACTCGAGAAACTTTCTAGTCAACTCAGTTTCTGAAATCGTGTTTGATCAAAAGTGGTTGAACAAAATTGAAAGCAGAGTGAACAGCGTAAATTATCATTCAATCGAACTAACGTAATTCCCAGTTGGCTCCCACTTTCTACATTGTTGCAACAACCTCATCGCTCAATCAAACTGTACCCCGTATTTTAGGCTTGGAATAAAAACAGTTAGATAATATTGGTGAATCGAGGCCAGATTATTTCTAAACCGTGATTTATACGGGACACGCGAGACGACCGTAATTCGTATCAATTTGGCTAACGGGCTGGGTAGATGCACACCGGAATCGGTGAAATTAGAGAAAATGTTGGCACGTGATTTATCTGCCTTCGTTTTACTCGGATTATGGTTTCCTGGCTGGCGGCCGCGCTTTCGCTTTCGCGCGCGCACCGTCTAATCTCCGCGACATTTCCATTGTTATTTTGACACCCATTGCACGTCAATCTTGTTCGCGCAATTTGCCAATCGCGACGTCACCTTTGTGATTCGCGATTTTTCACAGCCGCGACGCGACACCGGGTATAGACGACATTACGACATCCGGTCATTCGATACCTAATCGCATTGAACTAATCGCACTCCCGCCGGATTCCGTGAAACACATAAATGCTATAGTGTATTTTAGAAATTAATAAATCCCTCATATAAGGGTGTGTCTCACCCTTATTTTTCTACTGCGAGGGCAATTTTTGGGCGTGGAGTAAGAAACAGGACGGGAGCGAGAGAGAGAGAGAGAGGAGTAGGAGAAAGCACGCGTGCGAGCTGATTGCGAGAGACACGCAACAATCGCTGCAATTGACCGCGTAATAGAAACGCGTTATGCAGTCTACGGTGCAGGGGCCGGTAGGATACCGATACCGGTCGACCTTGACGATGGACATGATTCCTTAACGGGCGTTTTCCCTTTTACGGAAGGGTTCCGCGTTCGCGTAATTGCCACGCTGCAGTCCTCCCGGTCGTCGAATTAGGACCGCATGCAAAAACGTATTGCCTTTCCGTCCACGTCCTTCAGCATTCCTGTTCCAATTATCATACCTTTCATGCAAAGTGTATCACCGTATGCAATAATTTCTATTTTCTATAGTTATAATAATAAGTATTGATTGTTTGAAATTTCAGTAATGTACGACCCTTAAACTGTTCCCTACATATGTCTAATTAACAAACATCCCCCAATGATATAGAATATTATTGATGACAGAATCATTATGTTTCTATGGTAGAAAACAGAATTTTTAAACGAGTTTAACTTACATCACTGTGCTCTTGTTTCCATTCGTTACTTGAGCGTGATTAACCTTCGTATTTAATCTCATTGCGGGAATAACAAAGCGATCATGACAGATCGATTGTCCCACTTCGTTATGTAACTATTAAATTAGCATACATTTAATTATTTCAGACAAGAACAGAGAACTAGTCTGAATAATAATTATAAACGTCATTCAATAGTTGTAGACTACAAGAATCGAGATATGAATCTAAAAATTATTCTAATTTTTATTTCCGGTACTTCGTACATTAGATATGTACATAATTGTAGTTGTTAGATGCATAAAAGATCCTATGCAATTTCCTTGTTACTCCACTCATTATGTATTTAATGACAGACGAGCTAATTAGTCGATTACTCCTGATATATTGGAGATAGAAGAAAATTGTATACGACCTTTCTTGTAGGTAATAGCAATACCTACAACTTTTATTTGAAACATTTTTCGAAATTTTGAAAAAAATAAAATCGAGATTTTTCCGAGATTTTTCGAAGGGGTAATCTTCCCTTCAGATTCCTTGAAATTTTCATTTTTTACAAATAATTGCTTACCTGTTGTCATTAGCGAAAAACGCTTGAAACGAAAATTGTAGGTACTGTTAATAGGTACAAGTTTCGTATGAAACATTTTTTTCTATCATCAATAATTAAAGAGTAATTTGTAAAAAACTATTCTTTCATTTTTGCTCAAATACTCGTAAACTATTGATGCCAGCGAAAAATGTTTCGTACAAAAATTATAGCTCTAGTCATTAGGTACAAATAAAGTTCTATGCAAATTTTCTATAAGTCAAACAGTTTAGGAGTTATTTAGGAAGAACGACATTCTTTCCAAAAATTTACTGTTTCGACGGTAGGGAAGGCCGGATTTTTACCGAACCAATAAAATACCGATTAATCATACTTAACTCATTAAATACTAAAGTTAGAAGAAAAATACATAAAATCTTCCTTATATGCACCTGTTTCTAATGATCTTACCGAATCACTTCATTATGAGGGTAATTAAATTTACAGACCTACCTGCATAATCCGTGCTATTGGGTAGTTAAAAAAGTAATTTGGGTGTTCACGAATACAAAGCCTAATAAAAACCGAAATAACTTTCTTGGAACCCAACCTAATATACTTATCCGTTTATTACCTGAACCGAGGGCTCGTTGTAAAAGTCACAGACTTTTCTATGTTAAATAGATGAAAGTCTATACACCATAAAACCGTGCTATGCTAACTAAATGTAAATTCAGATCCCTGCAATATACTACAGGATTTCTCTTTATATGTTTTCGCATACCGTCGCCCAGACATCTCGCCGAGAACTTTTCTGTACTTTATCAACGTTGCGAAAACAATAGCGGAAGCGTCACAGATCTGAATATACAAGAACGGAATGAAAGTCGTATCAGGAAGCTTTGCGTCACTTCGAGGAAAATCGATGGAATTTCTGGGAAGATCCGTGCGGTCGACGCGAAGGTGGCCAAGCAGGTATGTACCTGCGCGAGACGGTGCGAAAGTGGAATCCTTAAGGAGGCACGAAGAAAAGAATTTCCTTGTCGTATCGGCTGGATCGGCGTCGGGTTAGCAGGTAGTCGGGATTGAATACGAATTCCCCTAACGGTCCCTGCGGAGAGGGACGAGCCTGCCGCTGGAAAATTAGCAAACGCGTCGTGAACAGCGTTGGCGTAAGGTTTATTACCGCAGGTGGCCCGAGCATAATGCTGGGCGAATAAAATAGTAAACGCTATTGCNGTCCCTGCGGAGAGGGACGAGCCTGCCGCTGGAAAATTAGCAAACGCGTCGTGAACAGCGCTGGCGTAACGTTTATTACCGCAGGTGGCCCGAGCATAATGCTGCGCGAATAAAATAGTAAACGCTATTGGGCTCGTTAACCCTCGACGATCCACAATAAAACGAGCTCGTATTGTTAAATCTTATTACAGAATCGTCATTAAAGGAAATCTATCCATCACTCGTCCCGGCGAAATAATACCGGCAACGAGTAATATTTCAGTTTTCCGTGTAATTCGCGGAGCTAATCAAAATGTTAATTTCCATTAATGCGCGCGTAAATATACGTGATCGGTATGAGATATGTACGAAGGCAGGCATGAAGGGGTTAAACGAAGTTACATCCGACGTCTGGCCGTCGATTCGAGAATGACGGATATAAATAATCGTCCGATCGGCGCGCGATCGCATCGGGATTCACCGTGATTTATCTCTCCTCGCGTCCCTGCCTCTTTTACGTATAATAAGAGTTTGTATAACTTTCCGGCGCGGCGGATTGTAGGGTAGCTTAATTGACACGTCATCTCTTTTCGTGCTGCACGCCGGACCATTCGTCTTACCCTCGATCCACGCGTCGGTCTTAAATCAATTCCGGCCACGGACAAATTACGAAAAAGAATTAATGGCCCCGACGCCGGTGCTAATTGGCCCGAAATCATGCGAAGGGAGCCCTTCGATCGACCCACCCGAAAATAATACTTTTCTATTTATTATCATCAAATCGACATTATGGAATATTAAATATTCTTTCAAACGTTTTATGCCTGTGTTGGTAAATCCCAATTTGACGGGCTGAGGGAGTACGGGTAACGCGAGATCCACCCTTGCGTGATTTTATCTGGCCGATCGGGGTAACCAAGTACATACGTTCTACGCCCATGCGAAATTAATAGGCGCTCGATGCACGCGTGAGCGTGCGCGAATAACCTTTGGAATCCTTTAAAGTAATCGCGGTTCACGCGGTTCGTGGGTGGACGAATGAATGAAACGGCCCACACGCTGACAATGAAGCGCTTTTGCTAATCTAACGCTAACTCATCGTCGTCGGTTGTTGTAATGGCGATTATGAAACCGTTTCCCTTCGCCTGGAAGTTCGAACGGGCCCCGCCAAGATATATGGCCCGCGTTGTCAAGGGAACCGGAGAATACAGAAAATTGACCAACGAACGGGGAATATGAATTTCAGATTAATCCGCGGAACGTTCGGTTTCTATTTTAGTCGGCCGTCTGGAATTTTAATACTCGCGTGCGCGTTTCGCGATCGTCTTACACTTCGCTCCAAAAGGAATACTGAAGGCGTGGAGCGTGTAAGTACGTCTCAGGGATTATCGTTTAATTAACGAAGCGAGCAGGGGATACTGCTGTTTATAGGGAGGCGATTAATATTCCAGTGACGACCAATCTTTTCGACGTTGCGCTTTCATGAGTTATTTTCTATAAACTGCACTCGCCAGAACCTATCGCTGATTTGCTATAATGGCGACAGCGTTCCTTCGAAATATATTGTAATTGCGTTCGAATGAAATGCGAATCAAATTTGGCCACCACTGTAACGAATTTTTGGGAAGTCACGTCGTAATTTATGAGCGCGGAAGGGAGCGTGAAATCAGCTGCTAGTGAGCTTAACAGGAAAACGAAAGGTAAGTCTCTCTCCTGGATTCGCATGCGGATATACCGTTTTTTTTTTGTACTTTATTTTTTAATCGTTGGTTCGATCCTATAATTAATTAATACAGTTAGCGATCGGGGAACGTGTAGCTGCGTAGATAGAAAAACGATACATCGAGATATCCTTGATGATTCGATTAATACGTACGCCTCGGCCGTGTCGACGGATCGATCCTGGAACTCCTGTGGGCGGGCTGACACGACCGATCAAATTAATACGATTTCAAAGAGAATCGCGAATAGGTACCCACTCGCGAACGCAACCGCGAACAGTGATAAATTGCTCGGCTGGTAACTAGTACATGGGCGTACAACGTTAGATATCACGTGATCAGATCGGATTCTACGCGCAGCGAAGAGAGCTTTTTTCTCAAACGTGGATTTCCATTTTGCAAACCGCAATTACCTACGTAAAAATGAGAAACGTATTTTTGATATTACCTAACAATTTCGATTATTTATAGAAGGGTCATTTGCGAGCCGTATTGTTCCTGCATTTTCCGTTTCGCCGGCCCGAAGAGTTTGATCTTGTGCTCGAGTTCGATGATCTTGTCTTTCAGCTCGTCTCTAGACCGCATTATCTTCTCCATCTCTATCAGTTCGTGGCTGAAAACGCAACGGCGCGCGGTTGGTCAAATATTAATTCTACAGATAAATGAGAGGAGCGTACTGAGCCACTAATAGTCCGGCCTCCTGCTTCTTCTCATTCATAACATCCCGAAGCTCGTTAAGCGTGACATGAGCTTTGTTCAGACGCTCTCGAACCTTAGTGTTCTCCTCGCTGTACTCCTCGAGCTTCGCCTGCTCCAGCTTTATGTCCTCCACTATGCACACCTCTTTCTCCTTGTACTGAGCCACGCCGTTCACCGTCTCCGCGATTCTAACGAGAAACACCGGCTTTTACGATCGAACAGCAAACTTTGATTACTGATTGGATAATTTTCCGCAGAAATTTCAGCTCCGTTTCACAGTCTTATGGCGTAATAAGGTACTTGATGCGGAGCTTCTCCAGTTCCCGGTCCCTTTCGTCCACTCTGTCTTTGTAACCGACGTTCGCGATGTGAAGCGCTTCGTAGTCCATCGTAGTCATTCCCTCGCCCAAGGTTTCCGCGTCCTTCAATCGCATGTTCAGATCTTCGTAGCGATGTTGCAGCATTATGTATTTATGCCGATCGCGTGTCAAAATCTTACGCCTTGCAACCTGACAGTTTAAGGATTAGCTATATAAAAATTATACTGACTTATCAGACTTTGAATTATATCAATGATTCCGAGAAAGTAAAATACACCTGACGTTGTAGCATGTTGTTCATCAATTTGTCTGAGATTTTCTTGCCGGTTTTCGCGAATATTAAGCCAGTGCCTACTTCTCGTTCGCGTTCGAGGAACTCGCCGAAACTTTTATCATCCTCTGCTTGGAGCGACTGAATCTTATCGGAATAATTATTTAACTCGTAGGTCAACTCAGCCTGCTGGGACTGTATATCGTCGACCTGCACTTTGTAGTCCTTTAATACTTCTTTGTAAAGTTCCTCCATTTGCTCAATGGTTTTCGTAGGGTCCGCAGGTATCATTCTCTGCTGGGTCTTTATAAACGCCCAAGAGTCATTCAATACAGGTTCATTCAACATCCGGTTTAGAGATTTTAAATTATTCATATTTATGCTAAATTTGACCCCTGCCTCACCCTTTTTATGCTACGGAAGACCCAAAGCTCTAGCAACTTGTTCTTCCGTTTCAGTTCTGCCTTCTCGTTGAGTAATTCTGTTAGCTTGGCGATGAGCGCTTCGCGTTCGGCCATAATCTGACGCAGGAAGCAAGGTAAGGAAGAGAAACAACGGAAGGTTACGCCAGAAACCTCTTTATTATTTACATCCTCTCCATTTACAATGTACACCGATCGCGCGGCCATTATGTGCAAATATGCGGATTAAAGGTAGAGAGACACGGCGAGAAGCGCGGGACTCCGAATCTTAATGTATCACGAAGGTCGTGAGGAATAGCAATTCCACGGCCAGAACGAGAGAGAATGACAGGTTTATGCGCACCTCTGCAGGTATCTCGGGAACCGCGGCCTCCTCCGGCACCGCTTCCTCCTCCTCCAACTTTTCCGGGGTAGGAACCGTCGAGGCCTCTTCTTCTTCCTCTTCGGCTTCTTCCTCCTCGCCGTACACAAACTCGTCCTCGTATTCGTCCTCCGGCCGCCGTTTCGTGATCATATCCCACAGGGATTCTACGTCAGATTTCATTTCTTCTACCTCTTTCTCAGCCTCTTCAGCTTCCTCTTCCTCCCTGTCCTCCCCGTGAAAGAATTCACCTAATATCTCCATCTCGTCCTCAGAGAAGGACACGTCGAATTTGTAACTGACCTGACGGACGATATGGAGGTAATACAAGGTAGAAATATTTCGATAACCTAAATGTACCTCTTTTTGGTCATTCTGCTCGAGGACCAAATCGAACGCGATCCTTTGATTTTCCTTCGGCTCAGCCATGGTTCAGACAAGCAGGAGAAATCCGGCGTACGCAATTCGAGACGGAGCAGGCCGACGACGACGAAAGGGATAGGAAACGCGCGTGTATCTCTGAAGGTAGGTGAGTAGTCGCCGAGAGGGGACGAACAGCTGCGGGACGAAGAAAACAGTCGAACGAATTCGCCGTCCGGATCGACGCCGCCTCGAGAAAGCCTCGAGCCGCACGCGGTCGACCTTGGCGATCGAAGATGATCTTCCCTCTCGAATCCAAGAGCGCGTATATATGTATACTTGCTCTATGTATGCACGTACGTATACGGCGCGGCGTTGCTTGTTTAAGCTCCTCGCGCTGTACCACGAAGAGGTAGCTGCTGCCAGGCAGGAAAAGCTCCTCGCGGGATGTCGATTAAACCGCTGCGAGCTACCGGACACCTTCCCCGGCGCATCCTGCCGCGCGATGGCTACGATTTCATCTCGCCGTGTGCCTTACTCCGTTCGGCTCGACGGTCACCGAGCTGATGTATGAAAAGTTTAATTTATAGGGGACGCGCGTCGTTCGATTACGCGAGGAGGAACGCAGCCTGAAACCCGAGTACAGCGCCGGACAGCGTTAAACGACCGGGAATTAATAAGGGTACGCCGCGAAAAATCCCAGATGCGGGCAAGTTTTATTCGACCGCGGAAAACATTCGTTTGGAATCAAGCGTTACTTTAATGCGGCGGAACTCCCCGCGCGTGAATTAATCAGGAGATAAGCGATCTTTGATAAACAATCATATTCCTTGTAACGCGGTTGAATCGAAATAAAAGGTATTGAGATTTTCTTTGCCCGTCGGTCGATGATTCTGCAAATCCCCCTCTTTCCCTTTCTACCTTTCGTTTTCGCGTGGCATGAGAAAACGTACGGACGCGGTCGGAAGGAACTTCAGGCAACGAGCCACCCAGCGCAAGGTCGTATTCGGTTTCCTTTGATTTACCGGGCGCGCTTGGATTTCTGCGCTTCGAACGATTTATCGTATAGGATCTTTCCTCATTTTAATCGAGAAATGAATCTGCGTTCGGCTGATAAATAGCTGCGTTCGATTTCCCGAGTTCAGATTTCACCGGACGATACGGGCATAACAGTAGTATCAGCGATTTGTCTTGGTCACCGTCGGCCGCGCGCGCCGATTATCATCTCTCGGCCTCTGGTGCCTATTCGTACACGCAAAATTTTACGAAACCTGGACGAAGGTCCTCGGCCCCGCTGACTTAATAATCTCGCAACAATGAGTTCACCGTTCGTCGGAGGGAGCGTTCGCGGAATACAACGAGGAGGTGCGTGCGTTTGCATTCGGGTAGCGCGGCGCCGGTCTCTGGTTTACGAAGGTGGCCCTACGGGGATTAGATCTCGTGAAAACGAAAAAAGAAACGAGAGGAGCGGACCAGCCGAAGGGAGGAGAGACAGAGAGAGAGAGGGAGATAGAGAGAGAGAGAGAGAGAGAGATGAAGAGCCAGGGTACTTGAGGCCGCGTGGGCCGCCAAGACTGCATTCCTGTAGGATCAAGGATCCCTGCGAGTTGCGTCGCGTACGTGTATATACCTTCTGTGTACGTGTCTCTCTACGCTGTCTGTTCCGGTGTAACCGTGTACTCGACGGAGCCGTGGCCAGAACCCGTGTGCGCGCACGGTAACAGGCGCGACTCCCCCTCACGAACGCGAAACACACACGTGTCCGGGTCGGTGTACCAGCAGCGGATCGACGTCGAAGAGGGTCGTCGCGTCGGCCGCGGCCAAGGTTCGATTGTCAAGTATCGAATCCCCGCTGCTTTTTACCAGCCCGATACATATAATGTGCAGGTACGCGGCGCGCGCGCGCAAGCCCCGCCGAGCAGCAGTAGGCAAGAAAACGAGTTTTTACGTCTCGATGACACTGACGTACCAATTTCCTCAGTTCCAGTTCCCGAATCTTTATGACCGGCGGACAGGCCGCGACGAAATTTATTGGCCGCTCCGGCGAACGTGTCGTGCACCGGGATACCCACGTACGAACGCCCGGTTACGTCCGGAGCGACGAAATCGAACACGTTTAATATAGTCGCGTGTATAAGGTTGCACATAACGAGAACCGTATGATCGGCTCGCAGCCGAGGACGGACGGACTGTAAAAATGTCTGGACTGCCGTCGATGGTCGTCGCCGGAGGAATTCAGAAAATGTCATAGAAATGGAACGGGAGAGAGAGACGGCGGTTGCGATTGCCGCTGCCTACTGGCTACCGTCGGCTCCGGGGCAGCGACGGCATCTACGAAAGGTATCGGAGGCGGAAGGTAAAAAAGCCGGCTGGTGTATATAGAGGGGATATGGAACGTGTCGCGGAGCGTTTGACGAGTACAGGTTTCGGAACGCTCTAGGAATCCATCGGGAATGAATCGGGCCCCGCGGAGACCTGCTTTTCTCCATTTCGCGTCACACGCGCGTGGAAACAGTGGCGGAGGTCGCGCGAGGTGTGCATCCCAGGCCGTTCGTTGGCCTTTCCTCGGATTTGATTTCCTTTCGAATCCAAGCCGTATTCCCGGCTCGTCCGCGCGCAGCCAGCCCCGATGGAAACTGGACTGACTGGCTTTAACGGCGCGTCTTAAGCGCGTGTCGGTGCACGTTTGCTCGTACGCACGTTCTGCGTGCACACCGCACACGCGCCTGTCCCGGGAGTAAGCCTCTTCTATATGGGAGAGGAGGAGGAGGAGGAGGCTAACTGTGGAGAAACGCGTGCAGCGGAGATCCACGAGAATGCAACCGCGTCGAATCGTCGTGCGTCAAATAGAACGCGACCGGAGGATAGAGAGAGAGAGAGAAAGAGAAAAAGACGAGGAGAGAGAGAAGGATGCTCCGAAGCTCGAAGCAGATACCATTGTGGCCGGTTGCATAAACCCGCCATCTTGGTATCCTCAAGGACGCGCATCGAATCCTAAGGTCAACGCACTCGACTCACATCGGGTGCCCTCCACCTCCTCCGCTTCGTCGTCGACTTCTTCTGCTTCTCTTGGACATCTCCCCGTTCCTCTCCGCCATCTCTCTTATTCCCTCTTCCTCTCTTTTCTTCACGTTCTCTTACTTTCGTCGTCACTTCTCTTTCTCCTCCTCGCGGCCGAGGATCTCATCTGGCCACGAGCGGGATGTCACTGCCATTAATCCCGCCGATACGGTCCAGGGTCGAACGGGCCCCCGAGCTGTTTTCCTCATTTTCTTAATCCTCTTCTTTCTCGCCTCGGTCAAGCGACCTTTACGCCTCGCGCGGCAGATAAACCGATCTTCAGAATATTTCGCGAGAATGCAAAAGCATTTAATCCTATCGGTACCAATAAGGAATAGTATATTTATAATGTAATAATTTTCAATTTCTCTTTTTAATGTTGTGACTTCTATTCGAGTCTGCTTGGTATATAAGCTTGAGCATTTTATACGAAACGCGTCGATAGTTCTTCGAGCTCCTTACGTCACAGGTCAAACAGTCTGCACGCGTAGGTGCCCCGCGAGACCGGGAAGGCTAATCTGAACCGGTCAGAGAGCGGATACGTACTTGGCGCTCTAAGCAATCCCGCAGTCGTAACTTTTCCGACCGGGAACATTGAAAGAATTATGTATGTGCTGCTTAAGCTAGAAAGAAACGAAAGTGGAATATCTAACCGCTCTCTTCTCCCTTTCTGCTCTCTTCCGTCGGGACGCGACGTTCCATTCGGTTGCGTCACATATCTCGGTCTCCGCACGTCCGTTTCACTCCGAATCTCGCCCCGGAGAACATCGACGGGAACGGAATTCTGATTCCCGTGNGTTAGGAAAAATAGTATACGTAACGAATGCGCAAAATAGGTGATCACTCGTCTCAGTTATCGCCCTCGCGTCGCTCGGGCGACAACACCGACTCGTGCGATAATCCTNGGTCTCCGCACGTCCGTTTCACTCCGAATCTCGCCCCGGAGAACATCGACGGGAACGGAATTCTGATTCCCGTGCTTTAGCATGCCGCTCGTGGCGAAACGCCGCCGCCGCCGCGGCGTTTATTTTACGTAAGGACGAGCAATAAAATGTAGGAACACGCGAACACCCGAAACCGGGCACGAACCCCGGAGTCCGGCGCTCGGAAAGGGCCCGAGTCGGCGACCTCTTATCGGGGGAACCGACCTCTCCGGGCTTAAGGTCGACCAATGGAATCGCCCCGGGTGGACACGAAGGTGTTAAGGCCTCTCGGAGTAGACCTCGTACGAACAGCAAGGGGACAGGTAAATCCCGGAGGAGTTGAAGCTCGCAAAACGAACGAGAAGAAGAATTGGCAGATGGGAAGACGAAGGAGAAGAAGAAGAAGAGGTGGAGGAGGTGGAGGTATAATAATAAGAAGACGACGGTACGAGAGCTGACCCCGGCCATCTTGGCCCGCGGGGTTATTCTATTTATATCTCGGACCTAGCTATATTTAGCTCACGAGAGCCCGCAGGAAGGCGAGCGACGATGGAGAGAGTTTAAGGGCGAGGCGAACGGAGAAAGGAGGAACGGGAGAGAGTAGAGAGGGCAATCAAGGGCCCGAGAGAGTTTATCGATAGCCCGAGAGCGAAGGACGAATCGAAAGCTCGCTGAGCAGCTTACCAAAAGAATGCACCTCATCTTCTGAATTTATCCAATGAAATCATGATTCGTTCGCTGAGTCAGTGTCGAGTAATCGATTGTCAATGACTAGTTAAACAATTTCATTCTCAAAGACCATCTTTTGGTTAAGGAGGTTCATCCGGTTAAGGAATTAACAGATAAATCTAAAAAAAAAATTTGATAGTCTATGGCCGGTGTTCATAGTCGTTACTTATTTTTAAGATCGTCTTAAGTATTTGCTATCACTGTCTATCCCACATTTCCAGTCCTTGTCTTGCACAGTGAACAGGGACTTAAGCAAATACTTAAGGCGACCTTAAAAATAAGTAACGACTATGAATCCGGCCTATATCAGTATACCAGGATACCTCAAAAAAATTGTTAAGTCATTTGGATACCTTAATGATGAGATATTAATATAAATATTTTTTACAATTTTACATGTAATCATATGGAAAAGAGTCATTTCCTAGACTTCTATTGCTGATTTATTAGGTATTGACAGACAGTTTTGAATGAAACTTATGTCATATTAAAGAGAAACATTTAACGAATATTTTAATTGCAAATTTAGGTAGATTGGGTGGCTATGAATCGAGAAATATCTAAACACAACAAACGAAATCTGCATCTTTCAGCAGTAGATAACCTCCGTTATTAACATTTACGCTAGTCAAGCAAGCTCCCCTTTTCTATAACTTGCATTTGACTTGCTAGGTACCAGATGAACCTCCTTAAACACAAATCCCCGAAATCCTGGCGTAGAAAGTCAGAAAAGGTAGAAAACGAAGGAAACGCGATAGACAGCTGGTCGTCTTCAAGGCAACAATATTACCAGTGCTATTGAGGTTATCGCGGTCCTCGCTGTAAATTCAGAGCCGAACAACCCTACCGCGTCCTCCTCTTCCTTTCCCTTTCTCTCTTCCCCTCGGGCTTTCTCCGTCCGGACCGACGAACTCCATAAGCCGCGGTCCCGTCGCCTCGGTATTTCGCGGGTCGCGCGAGCACGGTTCCTCCGTGAAGAGGAGCCTTATACGAAGGATGAGCACGAAGACGGCCATATATCCCGGATGTGTATACCTATGTACCCGGCCGCATACCAGTCACGGACACTTAGAACCGGTGCGGCGCGGCGTGAGGAGCCGGCTGGAGGTCTTACTACGGTCGTGATGACCGGACATTCGCGGGGGCAACGGCGAACTGCCGCGTTAAATCATCCTCTAGCCTCTAGAGAGTGGTTTCATCTCTCGGCGACTGCGAAAGGATCGTCGATACGTATCGGAATCGGAACGCGGGGGACGGTTTTCTTTGCCCGTTCGCACGATCTGTTTATGGGGCCGAAGCGCGCGGGAAAACGGTAGAAAAAGAGCAGCGAATACCGTGCCTAGCGGCTCCAGTCATCATGTGCAATTGCCTTTAATATAGTTAGACTTTATTGGCAATTATTAATTAACTCGATAGTTAAGTACAAATTCCGTTCTACAGTTCTTCAATTAAATCATTATTATTTATATATATGGACTGTTCTAATTCTAGAATGGAATGATAAATGCTGTGAACGCTGTTCTTGTCATGGGACTCTGACATACTAATGCGGCATGTGTTTTCCATCATCTTCGTTCCGTTAGATAACAGCGGAGATCTCGAGTACTTTTATTTTCGGGAACTGCGTTCCTTCGCCGGAGTTGCACGTCACAGAACGTTTTTATACCAGCAGGCACGCGCGTTGCTCTAAAAATCGGGGCTACAATCCGCAGGGTTTGTAACTCCCCTGCAGGAAATTGTACAACACCGTGACTGCGAATTCCGCGTGTAGTAAACGCGAGCCGTGAACCGAGGGACTCGTTTTATAATTTCATCGAATGAATTGGCATTAGGGGTCTGTCGTAACGCGCGCGTACAAACGTCGGCATCTGCGCGCCTCTGCTGACTCGGCACTCCGCGCGAGAAACAATCTGCCTATGGCTAACGCTCAACGAAAGTGCCTCAACTTCTATTCTTCTTTTCATTTTCGTTGTTAGTCCCTGAGCATTCACTTAACTCATTTCCCGAAAATAGTTGTACCCGCTTCTAACAGTAATTTAGGATCTCACGTGGGGAACGTATGCAAATTAGACAGGTGCCATTGTGTGTAGAATTTCCTTAAATTAAATGGCAACCGTTATCGCTTTTTCGNGAACGTATGCAAATTAGACAGGTGCCATTGTGTGTAGAATTTCCTTAAATTAAACGGCAACCGTTATCGCTTTTTCAATGTACGTAAATGCCTCGTAGAACGGCGCGACGTCTTCGCTCGGTGTTTTTATTCGACCCGGTGTTGGGAGCTAAGGGGTGCTAAACGCGCCGCGGGCTAGCCTCCGTAATTCCCTTTTTCGACACGTTGTTCATCATCTCGGGAATGGAAGCGACGCGACGCGACGCGTCGGGGCTTCCGCGAAGTTAGCGCGACGCGTCGCGGGCAAAAAGCAACGCCGGCCTAACCGTGCCTCGAGTGGCGATTTACTCGCGCGGGAAAACCGCGCGCTCGGCCGCGGCGCGATAGAAGAAAACCGCCTCGGGCGCGAGTGAAATTAATTGCGCCGACTCGGAGCCCGTTTATTATGGCTGTATAAACGCGATGCGGCGCGAGCGAGTTCGAATTTCTTGCAACTTTGAATGCACCGTGTCATTTTTAATCGTGGACGAGCGCTCGCGTGTATGCAGCGCCTTTTTAACGGATGAAGGATACTGTAAGAACGAGTCCGGGGATGTGCGCAAAAACGAGCAACGGGAGGCTCGGGCACCTACTGTTAGAGACGGACAAAAACCCGCCCATTTGTCTTGCATTTATCTCCGCAATTATTTTCTAGCGATAGATATATCTACGAAACATCCTGTAACGCCGAGCAACGATCAACTTTTCCACTTAGACCCGCGCCATTGAAGCCTTCTTAAAAAGTCTGTCATTCGTCTTTCGTTCATTCTTACAATTCAAAACCCGAATACCATTTTTTTTTTAAATCAGATTTCCTACTTCTTTTTTTATATAAAATTGCGGAGAAATTATTAGTAAGTAACCTTCAGGCTATCTTCTCAATCATGTGAATTAAATTAACATGACAATAATGAAACGATATCGTTATAATACATTTTTCCTAACGGCGTGCGTAAAATTCGATTTGACGCACTCACCTGCGTGCGTAAAATATGACATTATCGCACGCATTCAGTTAGCGTACGTAAAATAAATTTAGCGTGGGTAAAATACTCCGCATTGAATTTTACGCACTCGTTAGGAAAAATAGTATACGTAACGAATGCGCAAAATAGGTGATCACTCGTCTCAGTTACTGCCCTCGCATCGCTCGGGCGACAACACCGACTCGTGCGATAATCACCTATTTTACGCACTCGTTACGTAATGTACTATTATATATGAAATATCGCGGATAATTATTAATTAAAATTGCGCACTAACCTTTTACGACGCTGGCGTCCCTGTTCGTGGGTCTCGTTGAGCGAGTGCCTGCGCCGATCGCGATTTCGTTTCTTCAGGGTCTTCCCCTCGCTCCCGTAGATCGGGCCGCCCCTCGTCAAGGTGCCAAGGTCGCTCAAGGTGGTCTTCTCGTGATGGTTCACGCTGGCGCAGCGCTGCCGATCGTGACCTTGGGACTTGGTAGAATTCCCGTGGCCGTGGCCGGTCTTTCGGCCGCCGGTGTAGCCATGGCGGCCGCTCTCCCGCGGCAGGCTGCAGTAGAAATTTTGCGACGCGTACATGGTCTTCCCGAAGGGCTTCTTCTCGTTTCCAGAACTATCCACGAGCACGGCGGGGCTCGACTTCGGTGCGCTGACCTCGTGCCCGCCCTTCGAGCCGCCGCCCAAATGTTCGCGCAGCCATTTCCCCAATCCTCCGCCACTGCCGGCGTTACCGGTCTCCTGGACCATCAACGACGCGTCTCCGTTCTTGCCTCTGAAACGAGTAAAGTGGGTTCACGTGTTCAGATACGTTCCCTGATTCGTCCCGCGCGTTTCATAACTCGTTGCGCATTTTTACCTCCCGGCCCCAATACAAGAATGACAGTATCCTCTTAAGTATACATTTATGTACGTCATTTTTCTATTTTTCATTACATTCATTCCCTAAATTCAATTTAGTATCATATTTTTATTTCTAATTCAAATTGCATGTTTTTTCTGTTTTCGGATGAACCGTTCTCCTCCGGCCGATTCGAATAAAGGGACTGGATCGAAAATTGATAGACGCGGGGTCCTGTTTCGACGGTGGAAACAAGGCCCGGGATTGTTCGCGTTGGCGCGGTAAAAACGGGCGTGCAGAAACGATTGAAACGCAGGTAGGGAAAAGGGAAATGAAGCGAGCGGGATCGCGAAACCCCGGGGCCCGCCGCGCGTCCGCAGACAGCGTCGAAACGGAGCGTCTCACAATAGAGGAGCAATAATGGCCTCGGTCCGGCGGTTTCGATTTCAGCGTCGAACCCGGCGCGGCGAGTCGATGAAGAAGGGCCGTGCATGTAACGAGACAAAAAGTGAAGAGAAGAAAAAGGCCTTGGGAGGGGGCGCGGCGGCGGGGAGGGGCAGCCAAAAGAGAAGACGGACGAGAGGCGAATGAATGGCACACGGCCTCCGGGGAATCAGGGCAACTGCTTTATAATAATAAGGGCCACGCGGGACGGCGGTGGGACGGGGAAGGGACGGGGGAAGGGCCCCTGTGTAGTTAGGACGCGGTGACCTTGGCAAGGTCATCGTCGCTTCTGGCCACCGCCACCAGGAGCCACCACCGCGCGGCTTCGCCTCCGTCTCGTACGGACCATTGTCCGCGCGGCTCGGCTTCTTCCTTATCGATGATTCTTTCGCCGGTTCCACCTTTGTTCCCCTCGGTTTATCAAGTATTGTCTCGGAAATTGAACCGCCGACACAATGCCAGCTCTTTTCGACCGCGACTCGCTCCAGGCGACGCGATAAGACGCGCCAAATCGACTCCAGCTCTGTTATTGAAGTTTGAAAGCGAACGATAAAACGAGCAACAATTTTATATAGTTACGAGAGATGTTGAAATTCTATAGAAAGTATCCTAGAATTATAGATAAGAAGAGAGACGAGACGACGCTTAATTAATTGCAGCGAAATTAATTAGCCGCGTGGCGCAGGTTACTTAATTGACGAGGAACGAATCTTAGCCATTCGTGATAAGAGGACAGTCCACCTCGTCGAAAGGCTAATCGGTCAACGTGATCTCCGGCGAGGTGGAAGGGAGAGAATAAAAATAAAAAGAACGTACAGGAGGTAAGATACAGAGGAGTTCTCCAAAGTGTTCGGGGCAGAAAAAGAAAGAGGAGTTCGGTGAAAGGGGGAAAAGGCGAAGTGCAGTAGCCTTCGAGCAGGAGTTTCGTGATTCCCCGCGTATTATCCCGTGTGTTACGCCACTGTATAAAATTCCGGTTCTGCAGCCCCCTCCGGAGACTGTCCGCGGTACCCGTTCACCCCCCACGCCGTTATCTCTTTGGCTTTCTTCCTGTCGCTCGTTTTTGCCCCGGTACCCACGAGCCGCTCCTTCCCGGACCCCGAAACCGAACGCATTATCAGAGAAGCACTCGTGAAATTTCGTTTTGACCAATCAACGAGCTCATCAGGTGTACAGGTTATCCCGGCCCTTGTACCGGGAAGCAAAAACTACCCGAGACGCTATCTCGGCCCTCCTAACGAGGAAGAAAGTGATAACGCGTTCGCCAACACTGTGACAATCAATAAAGATACGCGGAGCAACCGGAACGGAGGAATTTTATGCCCAACATTCGCCGTTTTATACACTGTACCTGCGTTCAAAACAAATTCTTTATGTCTTTTACAATAAATCGCTAAAATTTGTTGCTATATAATTATTGTTAAATAAATCCTGTATTTAGTACGTAAATTATACTTCCTACGGATGAAATAAATAACTATTGTTCTCAAAAGTAATAAAACGTTCATTGATTTTATCGCGTTTAATATTAACCTCAGGTTTTGTAATTAAGCTTTGGCGAGCAACAAAATCACGTTCTCTTCTCGAGCCGAAGCCTAAACGATACATTTGTATGCCCTCTGCTCGTTCCGACCGATTCTCTTTTTGCCACGTTTCGTTCCGTGTAACTCGTTCTAGTTTATTTGGGGACGTGGACCTCATGGAACCCAGTTTGTCAACTGGCATTGTTCTAAAGCGAAAGAGTCGTTCCAACATCCAAGTTCGACGAATCACTTTGTTTTTTAATCATTCCTCGAAATTCAAACCCGAAATTATTTCATACGTCATATAATCATAGCGTAATTAAAAATTATATAAATCTGTATTACGTGCGATTGAACATTTTTTGGCATGAAAGAGGCAGAGGTGTTANCGGCGCAGGTTACTTAATTGACGAGGAACGAATCTTAGCCATTCGTGATAAGAGGACAGTCCACCTCGTCGAAAGGCTAATCGGTCAACGTGATCTCCGGCGAGGTGGAAGGGAGAGAATAAAAATAAAAAGAACGTACAGGAGGTAAGATACAGAGGAGTTCTCCAAAGTGTTCGGGGCAGAAAAAGAAAGAGGAGTTCGGTGAAAGGGGGAAAAGGCGAAGTGCAGTAGCCTTCGAGCAGGAGTTTCGTGATTCCCCGCGTATTATCCCGTGTGTTACGCCACTGTATAAAATTCCGGTTCTGCAGCCCCCTCCGGAGACTGTCCGCGGTACCCGTTCACCCCCCACGCCGTTATCTCTTTGGCTTTCTTCCTGTCGCTCGTTTTTGCCCCGGTACCCACGAGCCGCTCCTTCCCGGACCCCGAAACCGAACGCATTATCAGAGAAGCACTCGTGAAATTTCGTTTTGACCAATCAACGAGCTCATCAGGTGTACAGGTTATCCCGGCCCTTGTACCGGGAAGCAAAAACTACCCGAGACGCTATCTCGGCCCTCCTAACGAGGAAGAAAGTGATAACGCGTTCGCCAACACTGTGACAATCAATAAAGATACGCGGAGCAACCGGAACGGAGGAATTTTATGCCCAACATTCGCCGTTTTATACACTGTACCTGCGTTCAAAACAAATTCTTTATGTCTTTTACAATAAATCGCTAAAATTTGTTGCTATATAATTATTGTTAAATAAATCCTGTATTTAGTACGTAAATTATACTTCCTACGGATGAAATAAATAACTATTGTTCTCAAAAGTAATAAAACGTTCATTGATTTTATCGCGTTTAATATTAACCTCAGGTTTTGTAATTAAGCTTTGGCGAGCAACAAAATCACGTTCTCTTCTCGAGCCGAAGCCTAAACGATACATTTGTATGCCCTCTGCTCGTTCCGACCGATTCTCTTTTTGCCACGTTTCGTTCCGTGTAACTCGTTCTAGTTTATTTGGGGACGTGGACCTCATGGAACCCAGTTTGTCAACTGGCATTGTTCTAAAGCGAAAGAGTCGTTCCAACATCCAAGTTCGACGAATCACTTTGTTTTTTAATCATTCCTCGAAATTCAAACCCGAAATTATTTCATACGTCGTATAATCATAGCGTAATTAAAAATTGTATAAATCTGTATTACGTGCGATTGAACATTTTTTGGCATGAAAGAGGCAGAGGTGTTGGTATTGGTCGAATTCGTGGCACGCTGCGGGGTGATTGCGTGAAAGCCGAGTCACGGGTGTAGCCGTCGATCACGATCGATAAGGTCTCCGAAAGGATAGAGCGAGGGGCAGCAGGAACGAGGAACGAGTAACTCTCCCGTAGGGACAGCGAGTGCATTGTCCTGGTTCGTGGCCGCGCGCCCTTCCGCGAGCAGCATATCCCGGAGTACGGTCCGGGTTCAAAGGAGCCGACCGGCTGCCAGGCTGACGCTGAATTTCGCCAAATAGGTACGCGGCCACATAATGCGCGCATTATATTCAGTAACAGGCAGGAGCCGCGGCGCGCGGCTCGCGTTTGACCGGCTCCGCTTCGCGTTCGAGGCGAACCGAAGGAAGGCTCGTCCTTTCGGTCCCTCTGTCCCTCGACCTTTGCCTCCCTGGACGGTATCGGTTTCTTCGAGGACTTTCACTCTTTCCGTTTGTGTTTCCAGAGCGGCCACGGCCAAATGTTTGCTCGGCATTCGTCATCGTCTGGGTACTTTCGGCGCGGGCTTGAAATATGTAAATTTGAGGAGCTGAAAGGGAAACGCGTCGAGGAGACCCTCGAGACCCGCGTTCCTCCGCTCAAATTGCAAATTCAGTTACCTAATTTTTAAGAGAACGTTTCGCTCTTATCAGAATTCACCGAGAGGCTTATTGAGTCCTCGCGTAAAAATATCGATAATGCTCGCGGACCTCCGATGGCGACGAGCCGATTCGATGTTCATTGAAATCCAGGCCACGTCTCGTAAATCACCTTCGAATTAGCCGCCGACGTTTATTAATCTGTAATGCCCGATCGATAACCGGGTCGTTGGCGATCGACAAAAATAGCTCGCCGGATCGAGTTTCTTATCGACGTGGCTGGAACGACGCGGCGTGGGTGATTTTTAAGATCCCCGGGGCCGATCGGCGGGATCGCGGGCTCGAACGGTAATTGCATAGCCTGGACGAGCGCGAATTAATAAGAGGGCCCGCGCGAGGGGGATCAGCTTCCTCGAAGAGGGTCGGAATCGGTGACTCGTTGGGGAAACGGACGCGCGACGCTGAAAGAAGGATGCAAAGCGACAGTTAGGACGGGAACACGGGAGAGGAGAGGCTGGGAGCCGAAGGGCGAGGAACGCGTGTGCTGCGCCGGGGAAAGAAACGGGCAGCCGGAGAGGAACGGTAACTGCGCTGCACGGCGAGTGTACGGAGCGGACGAGGAAAACAAGAAGAAGCGGAGGATACCGCGAAACGAGCCACACAAAACCTGAAGAGTCGCCCGAACGAGAGTAGGAGGGACGAGAACCAGCCCGGACTGCCACGAAAAGGTGTAGGGCAAACGTATACAGGGTGTGTCTCATAAGTTCTGCAATATTTAAAGGATCAACAGAATTATTTCATGCTATCAATTTTTACAAAAAAGCCTGCAGATCTCATTTATAAAGAAATAATAGAAACTCGTGTCTAAATTTCATTTTCTAAATTGATACCAATGTTTTGTCGTACGTACGTACAATTTTATGGACTATTTATAAGCATAGGAATCTAGACTTTTAATTAGTGTATAATGAAGTATGTGGACGAAGTAGGCAGTCCAATTACGATTATTATTATTATGACATTCCATGCTATCAATTTTTACAAGAAGACTGCAGATCTTATTTATAAAAAAATAATAGAATCTCGTATCTAAATTTCATTTTCTAAATTGATACCAACGTTTTGTGTACAATTTTATAGACTATTTATAAGCGCAGGAATCTAAACTTTTAATTACTGTATAATGAAGTACGTGGACGAAGTAGTCAGTCTAATTATGATAAACATTTTTGAGTTTTTGCTCATATCCTTGGAGTCCTGAGCTTCGTCCAAAGAATACCAGATGAATGATACACGAGCAAGCGTGTACTTACTTAGTCCGAGGACACGTCCGTGCGTGGACAACGCTTCACGGAGGTTGCCTTTTTCAGATCGGAGATAGCAATTAAGCATCCAATGACCGTCATTTTTGTCGAGGACTCGACGACCGAGCTCGCGCACCTTATCAGCTGTATCTACACTTCCGCGACCCGTGAATCAATTTTTCGCGACCGTCCCCGCTGCGCACTGTTGATTGTGATAATATAAAAGATTAATTTAATCCCGTCCTCTCTGAGAAATGTATCCCAATTTATAACTATAATAAGTGTAATAAAAAATTGCCGTCGCGCATGGGAGGGTGGGTGCATAATTCATAGATGAATATTTTATAGAAAAGGAAGGAGTTATTTATATGAAATTATTCCGAGTCGAAAATTTAACTATAATTTGAATCTTCTAAACCTAAAAGTACCCCAGTTTAAGTTTGTTAGATCTAAAAAGTAGAACTAGTGGAGTTATCTCAGAACTTAATATTTGATATAACTCTAATCAGAACCTATAAATCCCTACAAAAATCTCAAATTATATTTTAGACCTTAAGAACCTTCAGTTCGTTCACGAAAGTAGTTATAATTTAGTTGTCCAAGCAAGAGATGGGAACCTACAGGCCTATTTAAGGGTTTATAAGATTTTTTTAGGATCCTCTGAAATATTTAATGTGTTATATAAAATTATTTTACGAACTATGCGCATCTGAAATGAATTATTCTGTTTATTCTTATACTTTCTATTATAAATTTTAAAAATGGCTTTAAAACAATCTAATTTATACGATAGAATTTTTTTTATATAGCAACAATGCGAAAGTTTGTGTTATTTGTTTACGAAAATCGTTAAAGAAACATAGTAATAATTTCGCCATAAACTTGGCGAACGTAAAAGAGATTCTTGATCTAGAATATGAGCCAAAAAAACGTAGGTATCATGGGGTCCTCTCAGTGCACATGTCCTCAAGTGTTGCCAGCCAATGGACTTTTGAGGACAATGTTAAGTTTCATAAATATAAGTATGAACCTACAGGATCTTTCCCTAAACTCTTGAAGTAAGACTCAAGGGACTAAATTATGTTTTATAAATCTTATTTTAGATCTATATCCTTTATAAGCGGACATAACGACTAGATATAGGTTCAAATTACAATTAAATTTACTCTTATATTCCTATGCTCAAGATATGATTTCCTCCATATCCTTCTGTAGGATTAATAGGTTCAAAACCATAAATATTTTTTCGACTCGGGATGGTCAAATCATGTAGAGTCATAGTAGACGAAAAAGTTAGGAGTGGAATTCAATCGCTTGGTACATTCCGTCGTGTTAACTCTGGAACGGAGGCAGAGGTCGCGATCCAGATTACCCGTCCCGTTGGGTATCCGTTTCCTTGGTGGCCGGTTGGGGGTCAGAGGAGTCGCCGATTCGAGTGGAAGAGGAGAGCGGCCGATGCGATACGACAAGATCGTCCTCGTCATCGGCGGAGTACCCGGCGACCCGCCGGGGCCAAAGGTCACGAGGTAAGGTTTTGTTTAACGGTATCGTGCCGTCCGTCCACGATGCTAATATCTCCCGGTACACGATCGTTACTCGGACGATTGGGACACTGATTGGCTCGTTACGTCACACGATCTCACGCTAATGATCCCAACAAGGTACCGGATATCTTCGATCGGCCGAGGGATCATTCAGGAGGAATGTGAACGGGTTGTGGCTGCCGCGACGCGACTCCCGCTCGATTATGGATCATGCGAGGAAATCGATATGATTCCGTCGAATCGGGGTCGGCTTCGGTATTCGATTCCAAATTACAAGGTTACAACTCACAATAGTACTTCAGACAGAGAAAGATATTATTCTTTATATAATAGTAAAAAATCATTTTCTATAATAAAGTGATAGAGCATAAAAGTTTAAACAGTTCATGTATTCACTTAAAAAAAAAATTGCTTTTTATGTAATCGATTATTGTATACGTAATCACAAAGTTTCATTGAATATAAGTTTTTTGTTAGGTTGATAACACAAGTTGTTAGTTAATCTTTTACAGGGTGCGCACTGACTCCCTGGAGCCACTGTACACATATCCATTACTGCGGTTTCATAAACTCGTTTTTGTCGGTCTTCAATTTAATGCGAAAGCGATTTATGCACGTTTTGTGTCTGGGATATAATTCCATTACATCCTTTCTAAACCGACCCCGGTTAGATTCTAATTATCTATTATCTAATCGATTTAATCACGGAACCTGTTTTTTCGCCATACTTTAATATCATGCCTTTCACCTATCTTCTGCTTGTTCGTAATTTTACATACCTTCCATCTTGTAATTAAAGTACTATGATATTTCTACTCGTAACATCCTAATAACTATCGATGAAATGAAACGAGAATCTCGATCTATCATGTCTGGAAATGCACTAATTATATAATTTTAACCCTTTCTTTCTTATGCCTCCAATTTTTATTAATAACAATTATTCATATTTCTTAATGTATTCATGAACTACTAATAAATATATAAATACTTTATTATAAAATCTCTCCATGTACTGTAAATGCATTTTTGATTTGGTTTATTCTAAAACTTGAAATATTAGTTTTAGCCTACTCTGGCTTAGAATGATTGTAAATGACGTCCGTCTAGTATGCTTAGAGTAAATATTTAAATGATTCTACCCTTAAAGGATGGGACGGTCTCCTTAAGCTCTCTTATAAGCTGGGAAAAAATAGAGTGCTGTTGGGATGGCAGTCTGTAAAAATGTCCGGCCTACGAGGAACGGCAGGAGCAGAAGCAACAGCGATCGCATTTGAATACCGCCTGTCCTTGGCGAGTGCATATTGTCCTTCCTTCTTCTGCCTCTGTTTTTCTCCGCTTCCTCTTTCCACGGGGATCCTCTTTCTCTCTTCGCTCATTATACACGCGGGCCCGTACTATTCGCCCGGGACATACGTTCGCGGGTACGTATCACTTTCATCGGTGCGCGTGTCACCTAAATTCTAACCGAAGACTTCGTTTTCGCCCAGGAATGTGTAGTACTACGTATCTAGCACAAGTAGGCACGTGGAATTCGTGTCCCTGCGAACGTTTCGTGAGACGACGGAATGTCCCTCAGCGCTGCGGCGATCGTGTTCGTCATGCCGAGAGATCAGTAGCCAGAATCTAGTGAGCAGAGTCAAATTTCTCGGAGATACAAGCTCACGGGTTCATAAACCGGTGTCCCTTGGCGAACGTGGAACGATGCATGTCGTTACACGACGAAAACGGGAGCAAATTGCGTAATTGCATTCACGACGTCCAATTAGAATTCACATTTTTATAATTAAATAGAAAATGTCTGAGTCGCGTTTCCTTCAACAATTTCTCCTTCCATAAATAATAGGCATTTAGTATAAAAGTATTATTTGTTGTATACATACTGCAATTATGTATTAAATATAACAAAAAAATTATTTTGTTTTTTTAAAGAGAAGTAAAAATATGGAAACTGTTACGTTACTCTAACTATACGCGAAGTTATTGCTACCTGCATGGTGAGTTAATATGAACAGCTGCACTCTAGAAGGGTAGCATGTAATTACCAATTCCCCTTCGTAGAGAAGGCATTAACGTTAAAGACCGAAAGTACAAGTAAACACTCATTTCTTATGGTCAAAGGGAAAGCCATCGTTAGAAGAAATAAACGACCATTTCATCGTTACTTTTTTATAATTCATCGATTAGGATGAAATTAACAAAAAACACTTTGCTTACGAAAATGTGAATCTGAAATGCATGCATTCTAGCAATTTTCCTGCGGTTCGGTGTCTCTGAACAGGCTCTATTTCATCGCGAGTAGAACGGGTGGCGGTGGATGGCGTGGCGTGGCATGGCGTGAGCAGTCGGATACACAACGACACGCCGTGTAAGCACCGGCGCATACCTGATGTACATATTGTACGATATTGTACGTACATAGATTTCCGCGAGCGCTGCGAGTGCACCCCGCGCCGCGTGCGCGACGTAACGCGGTGCACACGCGGCACAATATAAACATACGTGTCTTATGGTTCTGCACGACGTGGTACACCTTGGCCGCGTATCGGGTACTTACATGCACGTACAGTCCGTCCCCCAAATAATGTTGCCGTGGTCTCTACCAAAATCACTTCATTTCCAAACAAAACGTATTTTTCTTTTTTATAAAAAAGCAATTAGGTATTTTATTGAAATTATTAGAGAATCATTGATCTGTGTTACTAAATAATTTATTATTATTCATTTATTTCTCATATATTCCACGTATATATTTCTTATGTATTCACAGAGGATTGTATTCTGCTATTTCATACATTTTCCTCACACATTTTCATACATTCCAAGTGTGGAGGAATCCGCAGTTCACTCATTAGGTGTTAACTTCTGGAAATATTGCCAACGCGTTCTAGCGGGACAGACTGTACGTGCAGGCTCGTTGGCAGTCGACAGGCCCGCTCCAGGGCAACCGTATGCAACGTTACGTGGGCTCGTTATGGTTCCTCTTGGCTTGATAATGCCCGATTGAAATGACCCCGCGGTGAAATACGTACCAATCACGGAGCCGCGATATGCGACCCCATCGAGGAAACGCACGCAGATTGAGTCTTCACACGGTCTTCGCGAGCCTCCTCAATCTGAATGCCATACAGTAGACACACTACCGTTCGCGAGCATTCAAACGGTTAATAAGAATGAAAGAATCCGACTCCAAGGAATATTTGAACATTGAACATTGATCTCAAAGATGAATTCAGTAATTAGAGATCAAAATTCAATTTTACATTTTAGCAAAAATGATAAAATTTGTTATTAGAGATTACTATTGATTTTCAACCCTTTCAAGGCGAGAATTGAGAAAAATCTTTGAATAAGCTTTAGTGGGCGCCATGTATCATATTATCATGTATGTATCTAATGGTTTTATTTGACGTTAGTTACGAATAAGAGAAACCGCCTCGAGAAATTGATCTGTCAAGTAAAGGAGCGAGGAAGAAGAAGCGGTATCGTGGAAGCCGCGGTTCGAAGGTCGACTCTCTATCCTTATAAAATATTCATTACGCTCTGGTACTTTCAGGTCATTGGGTCTGTGCGGCTGGATACGCGACTTCTCGGTGCGCAATGGCAATCTCACGGAATTCGATCCGGCGCTATGTTGATTAAGTGGATGACAAGTGGTCGCCTCGCCACGCTGCGCTGCTCTGGCCCGACTCACGCTCCTCGGTATAAGTTTCTGGAGTAGCTTTTAATCCGGTCGTGATTCCGTGCCGGCCGTGGTGCCTAGCCACGACTTCAGGAAACGCCGGTTTCCACCAGAAAAATACCGAGAACGCGGCACGAGCGTGAAAGTGAATTTAGTTCGACCTGTCCAGATGTGTCAGCTGATAAACTACTCACTTCGCGATCTTTAAAAATACTTTCGACGTGTGGAAGCACAATATTATTTTCGTGAGGAAATTATTTAAGAATTTTTTAATAACCATACTTATATTATTATTAATTAATATAAGATATAAGATAATACTGGTATATCATTCATTTTATTATATAATTTTTATATAATTTTATAAAATTTTATAATTTTTATTATATTATAATTATATAATATTATATTAAATTATATAATATTATATAATTTTTAATATATAACAATTACATTATTATTGTATGAATATGTATAAAAGCATAATATAGAATATAAATTGATGCAAACTTATGGTTTGTTGGTATAACTCGAGGAACATTTCTCATTGAAGAAAGAATGGTGAAATGGCTTTGAATAATCTGAGAAAGCGTGGTACATCGTTGAACTTCGATTCTTGCGCAAAGTTCGAACGAGGAAGCGGGCGAACCGATGATCGAGCGATCGTTGGTGGGTTTAATGCATCGTGCAAACAACGCGTGCACGATCGTGTTCGAGGAAAATGATACGCGCGCGTCGAAAAAGGGAGGAGCGCGCGATGGGTCAGGCCGAGGAGCGCGGATTTGTTTAGGTGAAATTACGCAGCCGACCTCGACCCCGGGATCGAGCCGGAACCACGCTGCTATACTTCTCGCGTTCGAGCGCACCGGAGCCAAGATTAATAACGTATCTTCGCCCTGCAAATAACTATGTATATACGATCGGCCCACGTCGTCAGCGATGCATTGTGCTCGCGTGATAGCAAACGGAGATACCAACAGTTTTCATAGGAACTTCGATAGTTTCGCTGTTGAAAATCCTGAATTGTATGTAAATGAATAAACAGACAAGTCAGAATGTATCTCTCTATATTTTTCTGTTCAATAAAAAATGAGTTCGTATATAACTTGCTAGGTCAACTTTCTTACATTTATTCATATATATTTACAAAAAACGTATGCAATTTATAATAAAATATGTCTATAATAAATTGTAATATATATATATGACGTATACATTAACAGATTTGATGCAAATCTGTGGATGTAAGTGGTGCGCGTTTGACCCTAGTTGCTCGCGAGCACCGGCGTCCGACTTATTTCTAACTGAACTACTAGAATGCGGCTTTTCGCGCGCTTCCCGTTGGATAACAGTGCAGTGATAGGAAAGGCGGCGCGATTCGTGATGCAAGCCGAGTTCAGGAGGCGGCCTGGCTTCGGCATCGACCTCGGCGGAATATAATCGAGTGGCGTGCTCCATTTCCCGCGCGCGAGATCGCGGCGCCGATGGGACCGAGAGGATCGGCATCGGCTTGGCTTGGCTTGGCTTGGCGGCGTGGCGTGGCTGGGCGCCGCGATGGAAATGGAAGGGCAAATGGAAGAGCGGCCGCGGTGGCAACACACGAACCTGGGATCCTTTTACGATACTTACTCGGCCGAGCACGAGTTCTAGCGGAGTTCCGTGGGTGGAGCGGAGTTCACGAGGTCGGGTCAAACAGGCGACTTCTAATGCTATCGGGAAGACGCGAGTGCCTCGGAGTTCCGTTCGACAAACGTTCGTTAAGATCTGTGCCAAACTCGTTTTACGTCCTGATATCCGTATCATCGAATAAATTGAGAATGTCTGACAAATTTAAAGTAGCCTAATGCATAGCAGAGAATTCTTTAGATAAAAATTAGTTCGTTGATTTATCAAACCTTGTCTGATGTATCTAACCTTCTGAAAGAAATAATGTGGTACTTAGGGGAACTAGTTTGTACATTTCTAATTTTTATTTATTTATTTATTTATTTATTTCACGGATCAATTGGCCCTTTACAAGTGCAGTGAGAATAAAAGAGCAGATAAAAGAAAAAAGGAAAAAAAAAATAGTGAAAGATTTACATAATTAGAAATAAGAAAACGGCTATAAGAATAACAGAAGTATCATGCGATAAGGAGTTTATAAATTTTTATATTTAGATCTTTTCAATTTCTCCGTCAAATGACGAGCAATTATTGCAAGCCTGCTATTATAAGACAGGAAGCTAAACGAAATGAAGGGTTGTAGGGTAAAAATCCAACATTTTGTCTTTGGCGCTTATTGGATAGTCAAGCAATCAAGCAATCGTTCATTTCACGCGTAGGTACTATTAAATAAGTATTGATGGCCATATTCTGATAGAAAAGCCAAGTTGGTGGCGATCGTGGGAGGAGGCACAAAGTCAAAAGGCAAAAAGTTTCCCCCCGAGGCGATGCCGCGTGAAAGGAACGTCGGTCGAAGGGTTTCCACGGGTTCCCGTTAGCCTGGCCATTTACTTAAGCCATTCATTTCGCTTTTCTTTAGAACATCCGCGGCTAGGAGTAACGAGAATCGAACGAATCCCCTCGGGGCCTAATTGCACCATACGTAAATACATAACCCGGCGCGCGCGCGCTCTCGCGCGCTTAGCTGATTCAGTGCCGGCGATTGCGCTAGCCGAGCTTTATTAAAAACCTTTGTCCGTGACGCGTTTCACGGACGCGACGCGACGCCTGTAATCGCGTATCGCGTGCACCGCCGCCGCCACCCCGGCGTACGAAACGCACAAAAGCTTCAGGACTCGTCTGTCAGAGCTGTAAGGATAGAGAAAAATCCTATTAACCATCGTAATGGGGTTCCGTTAAGCCGATTGCCGCGCTGATTAGACGTCGTGTCGCGTCGCCTTGCCTCGGTGTAAAATGACATGCTCGAGTAATTAGGACCGGTGTAAAGTGACACACCGCGAATCTACCCTCGAAGCCGCTTAGGTTCCTCGTTACCTGTTACCCAATTATAGATACAGTTTCACTTGTAAAAACGTCATAAATAATACTCGACGTATATATAACGATAATACATCGGCGGATCAAATGATTTCTGAAGCATTCCATCAGTTCACGTTAAAATAACAGCGGCTCTGATGCGTGCGATTCCATAATTTATGAAATGTCAATTCGAGGCAGGCATCTCGACGTGCTCTCGGTATAAATAATTTATCCGCGATTATTATCCGAGCCGGGGAGCGAGTCGGGCGAAATTACGCGAACGAGGAGTAATTCGAGGATTCGCGGGAAATTAATATGTAGAATGGTGAACTAGCCGTCCATGAAATTATTGCCGGTCGCATCGGGCATTAATAACCCGCGAGAGCCGGCCCGATCGAGCGTGCGAGATTTATATCTTCCACTTACAGAGTTTTCCCGAGCGAGCGAGCCGGGCCCCGTGTCTCGTCCCTTAATCCGCGACCTTTCCGGTCTCCGTCGATCCGTGGCGCCATGTCGGAACCGGCGCGGTTAATAGTTTCCACTCGGGGGTATCCTTTGACCCGGGGCCGGGCAATAAATCGCTGGTCGCGGGACTTATCAGAGTGGAATATTCGCTCGGCATCCCCCGAGGGGGAGACCGAAAGCACGGCGCGCGCGGCAGCGAAGGAGGGTAAAAAAAAGGGGGAAGTAAAAAAGGGTTATAGGAGAGGAAGAGGCAAACGATCGAGAATTCAGAGAGCGGAGAGCAGCCGGGTTTGCCGACCGCTCGCGCTCACTGACCCTTGACGGCTCCGGCACCAAGGCGGACGTCACGAGAAACCTTCGTTACCTTGCTAGTATTTAAGGATCTTCCTTGGCGTGCCGTACACGCGGCTGTGCAGGCATTTAGATCTTTATCCGATCCTCCCCGTCAGGAGCCGGGTACTCCAGTGAACCTGAAACCTCCTCGAGAGCCATTATCGGTTCCCGAGATACCCGCCCGCTGAATTACCTGTGAAATTCTGCTCGCTCCTTCGTCCCCGCTCTCTCTCTCTCTCTCTCTCGTCCGTTGTAAGTGTGCCGTAATAGGCAAAGAAACGCGGGACGATGTTGTTGGAATATTCAGCTAAACTCCGCGGCATCGACTCGCGCTGTAGCGCGCGGCTACTACGACCTCTCCTTGCTTCGTTAGTCCCGTCGGTCCTCGTCCCTCGCGCGCCACGCAGGATACGTACTCACGGTTTCTCGCTTTAACGCGCGGCTCGCATTAATGGAATTAAACGATCGAGTAAAGTGGTAAAGAGATGAGTGGAAGCGGTGCGCCCGCTCGGTTAGCCTAAGTATAAAGTAAGTACGTAATTAGATTAGTTAACAAGTGTATGCAGTTTGCGTTTCACACGACTTTCTAAATCGGAAATTCATACTTTTCGTCCTACTTCCCGCAATGTTTATGGCAGTCGGTTTCTGCGGGAAATTGTTCGAATAACTTTCTGAACGCTCGTGTAACTGCGCGGCTGTTCGGATGCGCACAGGGCCGTCTTTGATCGAGTCGCGCAGCTTCCAGTTCTGCCCGTTATCTCAGAGTCATCACTTTCCTTTGAAGACCACCGAAACGACACCGTCGTAGAAGGGGACCGAGACGGCCCCCCGGCATTATTTATCAAGGGCCCCTGTCCCCTGACGTTCCTCGCGAACGATTCGTCGCTGATAACGGTACACGCCGGTCCTGTTCAGCGCGGAAGCACGCACCCGTCACGCGCGCAAGTCCCCTTAAACAGTTTTCCCGTGAACCGCCGCCGCCGTTCGATAGACGCTGATTGCGAGCACATTCATTACTTTTTCACCCGGAGCAACGAGTAATGATAGAAAATTGCGGTAACGAGAGTATAATGTTTCAGCGAAATGTCAAGGATAAGCCTCGAGAATTCGTTCTTTCCCCGCCGCCGCCGCCGCCGCCGCGGCGATTAACCAGGAAAAAAACAGTTCTGTCCTTTTAAATCGCGCGATGATTTACGTCAGAGCGTAGTTTCGTCATCGCGAACGTATCAAATTGGAGCGTTGCACGAGAGCGATTTCGCATTGTCGTGGAAACGACGCCGTCGCGTGGGCGTTTGATCGGGTAAATGAACCGGGCTCGGTTAACGGGGTGCAAAGTAAACGTTGCCACAACAGTGGTTCCCGGACAATGAATTGCGTAGCGAGAGTCGCTATCATGATTCCCTGATTCTAACGGATGCCTGTAATCTATCAGTAGTATCCTTCGGGGCATTTAAATGCGCCAACTGATATACCGGTAAATCCGATTAGAACAGGTGAATTGCTGTTTACAGGCAGAAGCAATAATCGCCTGGCTCTGTGTACATTCACTCCTAACGAAGATAAAATACCTACTTTACTTGCACAATGCTTTTTTTTATTAGCATTGTAGCTAACAGTAAGTGAATACAGTCTTTGCAGTATTGTATACAGGGTGGATCGCTACATTTTGCCATCTAGATTTACGTCATTATTATTACGCGTAGCAAACAATGTTTCGGATGAAGTTGAATGGTTCAGTGGGCCTCGCACAATGCCAAGAATATTTTTGTGTTTATATCATTTTTTTTAGAGATATGAAGGTCACCTTAATTTTTTTAAATACAACCACCATTTTTTAAACACGTACAGCGATAGTCCCTTTCATTAGGAATTCAGTTAGTATAATTGTTCAAGGTCACTCAAGATCACGGTCGGAGAAAAGTATACGAAAACGTATAAGTAATCGACTAGAAATTTTTGAAAATATTCACTAACATTGAAGGACGTTAGTACGTTTACTACAAGTCTTACTTGCGACAGACGTATTCTGCTTTCATATTTTAACCTTAAATGACCTTGGTTGCTGTGCATAAAAATAATGACGTTAATCTAGATGGCAAAATGTAGCGATCCACCCTGTATACGCCATTGATTTTATATAACAAGTACTTTATTTTTATTTTTTATTGGCATGTTTAATTGCAGATGTAGGCTGGGAGTAGGCAGACGATGTTGAACAGTGTGTCGAACATCGATCGTACCTGTTCGAGCGTTCCCACTGATTTTCGTCGAGCCACGGATTATAATTCATCCGGTCGACGCTCGGCGTTCATCCGGAGAGAAATGGCTGTTACAACTCGCATTGAACATTCAGAATAGCCGGCCAGCGTTATGCATCATTTATTCAGACTAGGAAGGAAGAGAGAGGCCTGACGCCGCCGCGTGCATGTACCTTCCCCGGGGCATCGCCTGCCGGAATGACATCGGTTGTGGGACGTTCGCTCTCCCGCTCGCGGGACCCGCGATAGACCCGTGTCAAGGGCAGAAACTTAAGAATCGTACGCCATTTATCATGCTCGCCACGGACGTATTCTTAAGTGGATACCATTGTTCGACCGCTTCGACGGAGATCCGCGTAGATTATCCCGATGCGAAAAAATTTTTCGGCAACGATTGAAAACTTCGAACAAACGTTCGCGGAGGATTCGAGGTTCGCGATCGGTCGCTTGTTTCACGATCGTAACGCGATTTTTGCTGTTCGCAAACAGGTGGGGGCGAGTCATCCTGTTTTACCTATGGATTACCTGAAAGGCTCGGTCGGTGGAGATCCTAGATGCGGATGCGAGGTGCCAAGTTTCATAAGCACGTCCTTGCTTATCGTTTATCCGGATCGGCCTGTAACCGCGCGCGTTCCTCTCCCGGTTTTATAGGATGACCATAACGTGCGGTGCAAGGCGTACAACAATGAACCGTGGCGGAACGAACCGGCGCTGGAAACTGTCTAAACGGCTTATCAGGCTTCATCGGATAATATCGGTGCCCGGGCCCCGAACCTAATGGTTATGAGTAATAGCCGGAGATCGTGGCGTCGCGGGGTCGGACTCCGGTGAACCGTACACGGAATACGAGATTCAGATACAGGTACCGAACTTGCCGTTACGCATTATCTGCGGGGACGCCGTTTTCTGCCACCGATTTGTCTATTGTCCCATCGCGACGTGTAAGCAGCCGCACTGCGCCTTTCGAATTTGTTCCGGGCGAAATGTAAAATCACCGAACAATGGATCGTATCTATACAGGGTGTCCCGCAACGCGCGGACGATGTTGTAAACGGCTGATTTATCGGATAGAAATCGTGGCAAAACTACGTACAAGGCGTGATATATTATATAGATGCGGACATTGAAACGATTTTTGTCGATATCAGAGTTTTATCTAGATTATCTGTATCGGGTTGTAAGAATTCTTTCTGAAATTGTAGAAACTGGCGGTAGACATTGGGAAGGCGATTTTCGTGAATTGATAGCTGAAACATTGTTCACCGGTTATGTGACGACGTCGTTTCAGATCAGTCGTCGATGGGTTGAGTTTAAAACGTACGGACGGATCGATCAGTCGGCCGAACCGGTACGCGAACCCGGATACTCGCTTTATTGAATGGGATTGATTTCTTTCTTCCCGGCTGGCCATCTTATCTTTCGGGAACGATGATTTATGAACTTTTCGATCGCCTTCTTGCTCCGTTTGAATAATTATTTGTTCGGATATATCTGGCGATCGGTATTTTCGGCCAGGACACAGATAGCTCCGAGAACATGTGTCGAAACCTTTTTGTGAAAAAAAAAAAAGAAACGCCTAACTACTGTTACGCTCGTTCGGCAGATCAGCGTCGAACGTACAGGTTTGTCAATATTACAGGACAATTTTTAAGCCGAGGCGAACGGCCCGTGAAAAGATTAATTATACGTCTATCTAACGCGAATTTTTGTCGGGCCCCGGATTGATTTACATGACTCCGTTGAAGTGGCAATTCTTTAGCTCCACCTTATATCAAACTTCAATCAGGCTGCGTTCACTTTAGCAATCTGAAACGGGCTTCCAAGCTTCCCGAGCGGACCGAATCGATCACAGAGGCTGGTCTCGCGTTTCACGGTTTCGTTTCTCAGGCCGGCCGCGCAGAAATTACACGTTAGACGACGAACCTTTCAGCCGTTCCTTTACCCGCGTTTAATCGAACGACGACGACGACGGGGCCCTGGCTGCCACTCGCCCGCCAGACGTTCGCAGATTTAAAGCTCATTAACATGATTTACATAAACGGAAGCCTTCATTAAGCGAACCTAACGGTCGATCCGGCCGACTTACTTTTCCCTAATCGCGGGACATCGCGGCAGTCAGTCGCGGGGCTCACCTGCGTGTCCGATTTCTCACGTTCGCGTCGATAAGCCCGCGATAACGCGTGCACCGAGCGGCTGCAATGCACCCGACAAGTGTTTCCACTCCGCGTGACCTCGTATTATACTATCCGTAACTATGAAATCGTGGCAAATATCGATATAATAAACGCGAGCATGCGTGTAATGAGATAATGCTTAATTGAATCGATTTGCATATCTAATAAGTATAAAAGAAAGTGTTATCGTGCATAGTTCATATTGTAATTCATACTTATTTATAGTAGGTACAGTCTATTTCACACTTATCTATTACCCAGTCAGTAGAGCATAATAATTTTGATATTAATTACTTAATTAAATGAAAATTATTTAATCGTAGCTGATTTCTTTCACTTTACAAATACGACTTGTCGGATTACAAAAGAAGACGAGGTACAGAGGACCCTCTTTAATCAACAATCTTCTTATTTCATTCAAACCAGCGTCCATCTATTATACTACCAAATCGGTCCATTAAAATTCACCACCGACGAATCTACATATCCCTCGAACAAGAAACACGGATTCATCCTCAGTGTCGAACGAAAAAAATAAATAAATATCAGAGTGGAACAGCATTGTCGAAAAAGCAGTCGCTATCGGTGGGCCCAGATAAAGTTCGCGAATTTTATCAATATCAGATAAAGTGTACGCGGGTTGATTGAACGAAGGGAGCCGGACGGGGTCCGGGGGGGCCAGCGAACAGGAAAAGGAAAAGGGTCCGGACGGGGGGCCGAGGGGAGAGAGAAGGCGATTCATTAGTCGTACAACACGGAAGCGTTTCGAACAGCACGGTTCCAGCGTGTGTGCGCGGGCTGGTTCGTGCGTGGTCCCGCTCGTACCGGGGGATGGCAGGGCCAGGTAGGACCAAAGTCGGGCCCCGCCGCCGCCGCCGCCGCGGAGGACCTTATTATGCGCGGCGGGGGCCCTGGGACGAGGCGAACGAGCGACGTTTCGGTCGATCCGGCTCAACATTAAAACGCGGAATATATTGCGGTAATTCTTTCGCTTCGATCTGCCGGCGAAACGGCAGCCGCGTTCCTTCCTCTTTCCTTTTAAGCGGACGGGACGCGATGGGAAGCGGCGTTCAATCTTCGGCCGGCGCGGGTTTTAGCCCGTGAGTCCCAGGCCCTGCCCCCCTACTACTTTATTATTTACAATCCTGGTAAAATACGATACTGGCAGAGCTTTGTAATTCCGTTGCGCAATAAAGTACAACGACTGTTTTGACTATGAAAGTCGTGAGCTTCAGAATAATTCAAGATTTACGTGATTTCATTTCTGATCTGCTAAATTATTTTTTCAAATCGATAAGAGTGTTAGAATGATTAAATATTAGAGAATTTAAGGAGGTTCATCTGGTACATAACAAGTCAAATGCAAGTTACAGAAAAGGGGAGGTTGCTTGACTAGCGTACATATTAATAACGGAGGTTATCTACTGCTGAAAGATGCAGATTTCGTTTGTTGTGTTTATATATTTCTCGATTCATAGTCACCCAATCTACCTAAATTTGCAATTAAAATATTCGTCAAGTGTTTCTCTTTAATATGACATAAGTTTCATTCAAAACTGTTTGTCAATACCTAATAAATTAGCGATAGAAGTCTGGGAAATCACTCTTTTCCATATGACTACATGTAAAATTGTAAAAAATATTTATATTAATATCTCATCAAGGTATTTAAATGACTTAAAAATTTTTTTGAGGTATCCTGGTATACTGTTATAGACTATCAAATTTTTTTTGGAGATCTGTTAATTCCTTAACNGCCGCCGCCGCCGCGGAGGACCTTATTATGCGCGGCGGGGGCCCTGGGACGAGGCGAACGAGCGACGTTTCGGTCGATCCGGCTCAACATTAAAACGCGGAATATATTGCGGTAATTCTTTCGCTTCGATCTGCCGGCGAAACGGCAGCCGCGTTCCTTCCTCTTTCCTTTTAAGCGGACGGGACGCGATGGGAAGCGGCGTTCAATCTTCGGCCGGCGCGGGTTTTAGCCCGTGAGTCCCAGGCCCTGCCCCCCTACTACTTTATTATTTACAATCCTGGTAAAATACGATACTGGCAGAGCTTTGTAATTCCGTTGCGCAATAAAGTACAACGACTGTTTTGACTATGAAAGTCGTGAGCTTCAGAATAATTCAAGATTTACGTGATTTCATTTCTGATCTGCTAAATTATTTTTTCAAATCGATAAGAGTGTTAGAATGATTAAATATTAGAGAATTTAAGGAGGTTCATCTGGTACATAACAAGTCAAATGCAAGTTACAGAAAAGGGGAGGTTGCTTGACTAGCGTACATATTAATAACGGAGGTTATCTACTGCTGAAAGATGCAGATTTCGTTTGTTGTGTTTATATATTTCTCGATTCATAGTCACCCAATCTACCTAAATTTGCAATTAAAATATTCGTCAAGTGTTTCTCTTTAATATGACATAAGTTTCATTCAAAACTGTTTGTCAATACCTAATAAATTAGCGATAGAAGTCTGGGAAATCACTCTTTTCCATATGACTACATGTAAAATTGTAAAAAATATTTATATTAATATCTCATCAAGGTATTTAAATGACTTAAAAATTTTTTTGAGGTATCCTGGTATACTGTTATAGACTATCAAATTTTTTTTGGAGATCTGTTAATTCCTTAACCGGATGAACCTCCTTAATGTATGTATCTTTTTCTTTTTTGTTCTAGGAACAACGATGTTTCTAGAACAGCCTTGTTACAAAGTTGTGCCAATTTACGACGTTCTTCCCGCGTGTTTCGCGGCGTGAATCGTTTATCGACTGTCCCGTGGCGGGAATAGTTCCGTCGTGTCGCGGCAAATCACCAGGTTACACGCCACGCCACTCGCTAGAAATCCCTTACGGAAAAAATCCTGCTCATTGATTTACACTTTTCAGCTTTCAATCCAAGCAACGCCGATCGATTCTGAACTTCGACATTGACCCGGCCGTGCCTCAGTGTTTCTTTCGGTCACGGGTACCTACATACGTGCCGGCTGCCTGACGTTTCGATTTGAAACGACGAATGGAGATATACTGTTATTTAATTGATTGTTCCGTGCTGATTGCACTCAGTTATTTCTAGGGGTATCGAATAAAGTACTTATTGTTAGCCCAAAGAATATACGATCGGCTACATTGTATTTTAATATTGATAGAACGCGCCCCTGTCATTTTATTGATTGAACTGATTGGAATTTTTTTATTTGCTCCTGCCTGCTCGTTAAAACGGCGTCTCTTGACTGCTGGTAGACGCAGCAAGTGGTATGTATATGGGTTAATAGAATGTAATGTAATACTGATTGACTTATACAATATGAGTCAATAAGAATTGCCATAAGAAGCAAACCATTAAGAATGCAAAAAATGTGAGTATTTTATTTGAGCTCCAGCGAACACGAAACGCATGCAAAGCAATCTTCGTAATAAAAGCAATCAATGAATAACTGTTTTCGATGATAATTGCTATTCGGTACTGTTTGTTATTAGAACGGACCTTTCTTAAAACCGAACTAGATGCGTTGCGAGGTTTTGCGTTAACGCGCTCGTCACGGCTTGTGGAACCTCTAATTAGAACCATAACGGTCTTTTGATTTTAATTTCATACGTTTTGCCGGCTTCAGAATTGCCACGACCTACGTACTTTCGTAACCGTGAAATTTTGTAACTACGATCGGTGCTACGCCTAGGTGCTATTAAACACGATATTGAATCGTAATAAAGATAACCTACTTTGAGAGAGTTACAGTACTAAATTCTATCGATTCTAGGGGCCATTTCAATTCTACACGCGCTTCTAACGTCATTTAGAATCCAACGCATCAAATTGTCCCACTAAGGCTGAAAAAACCGCTGATCGTATGAAATAAATCTCGACTCTAGCTCCGTTTCTAAACGCATTAACACGTAACAGGTGTAATTTTACGGATCTCGCCTCTTAAGCTACATCCTCACCGAATGCTCGTTCGTTAGCCGTTCTTATTTAGATTCTAATATCAAATTATAGAAACAATTTATCTATATTTGACTTTCGTCAGGATGACAACCATATATTTTTTCCTAATTATAACTTGCTTATATATTAGCATTGCATCTGCTCTAAATTGCAGCCAGAGTAGGTTTTTGAGTACTGAACGAGTTTAAGGTTGTATGAATCCTAATATCTCTGCCAAATTCTAATATGTAATTTTAGTGTTTTTTAATAGAATTGTACCAGACTTGTATTTGTCTACAAATCGTACAATTTTCTACAATTCTTTTCGTTACACTTCTTATCTATTTTTTATAATACCCTCGGAGTAGATTATAATATTTTTAAAACATGTAAGAAAGATTAAATAAAAAATTTTGTCATTGTTCCATCTAAATTCTTTCATAAATGAATTCGAAATCTTACACTTCAACATAATAACTCTTTTAATAGGCACGCGAAATTTTAAAAATTGTGCTTAATGTAATATCTAATAATGGTTGAAATTTGAGTGACCTGTCATTTTTCATTTCATTTTTTGAGGGTTCATACAACCTTAAGAGGTAGGAAAGGAATAATCTTCAGTAAAGAGACTGCCCTGGTTAGAAATCGGATTGGGAAGGGTTAATTTAGATCGATTCGGTGAGTACGAAGCTTTAAGAACGGGTCTCCGTTTCCTTACCTGTTGCACTGCCTTTTCAGTTCCCGCCGGATACTGCTACGCGTACGGATGAACCTGAACGCTCCGCTGCTCAGCGAGTTCGTTCTCTTTTCCCCCTTCTCGAACATTGGGAGCCACTGCTCTGGCTGCAGGCCATTCTGCACGTTGTCATCCATATCTGTCTCACCCTCTATGAGCGCCCGCGGATTGTCTCTCTCTCTCTCTCTCTCTTCCTCCCTCTCGTTCTCCGGCGTTCGACCGAAGTCAGTTCACCGCACCCTCGTACGTACGATCGTGACGAGAAACGGAGCCGCGACGTTCACGGCCGGTCGCGGTCTCATGGCAATCGACGGCTGCCTTTAACCTCTAACGGATCGGTCAAGTTTCTCGCGACGAGATGCAGATCTCCCCTCTTGATTAACCGAGCGTCGAACTGCGGAAAGCAATATCCGGAATCGTCCCTTTGATCAATCCTTCGCTGCTATTCGTTTATGCGTGAGACTCCGGCCGCGATTCGTCCATCCGATCCGTCGGACGTCTCGGGTATCGCCTCCGCGGAGGAATTACATCGAGGATGAGAAAATCGCCGCGCGTTGAGTCGCCAATTTTCAGATTACTCGCGCGCGCGGTGTAGGCCGAGGCGGATTACATAACGGCCATCGTCGTACTCGCGTAAGGACGTAAGTATACGCGACGCGACACGCACGCACGGACGCACGTACGGGACCACGAGTGATGGTGTGCCTGGTCCCGTGTATACGACCGGTCTTCTGGTCCCACCGTACCGGTTGACTCCGTCCAAACGATCGGCCACCCTACGCACCTTACCTCCGCACACGACGACGTATCCCTCGTCCGTGTCCCTCCGCTCCCGGCGGCCTGGGAAAACGACGCTCTTCCACGAAATCGAACGAATTTTGGTTAACGGTGCGCGTCCCTTGGTGCTCCCGTTCTCCAACATCCGGCTCAACGAAACACCGCCAGTGCACGCGTTCCACACGAAATCTTGCCGTACACGCGCAGAGTCAATTCCTCTCTATCAGCGAACGGCAGTCGTTAATGCAATCCGGCCGAATACGCCGCGAAATACGATCCACTGGGGTATCCAGATTGGTAGGCAGCAGCAGCAGCAGCAGCAGCAGCAGGAGTTCGCGATCTCGTATTTCGTGGGCCGACCCGGAAACTCTCGCGCGGCCAGTCACGAACGGACGCCATCACGACGCGGACCCGAATACCGCGGATTTTCGTACCGCAACGCCAAGTGCCTCACTCGAGTACGTTACGTCGGTCACGATCCCACGTTGCGAGCCGATTTCCGGTGGTACACGTAAAACGGTCGCATTCTGCCGCCGGACTCAGTCCGATCCTCTCAAAGTCAACCCGCGAGTGGCCCCCCGCGTTTCTAACGAAATCGGTTGGCGAACCGTGTACGCGCGCAGGACGAACGGCTGGTCCGCTCGTTACCGCACCGACGGGACGTCCGCGATTGTCCGTGGCGACGTCGAACGCGCGCTCGATGTGGAATACCGGCGTCGGTGCATCGGTTCACCGTTCGCGTTCACGGTACCAGCAGCAAATGTGGCCCCGTGTGGTAGCGCTCTGAAGCGACACCTGTGAGGAGACGCTACCCTTCTTCCTCTTCCTCTTCTTGCCCTCTTCCACGCCGCTGCTGCCCGACCCCTTCTTTCCCGCTTCTCCCTTCCCTCTTGTTTATCTCGATAACGACGGGACCGTGAACACCCTCGCCGCTGCTTCCAGATCGTTAAGAACCATCCTCGAAGCGTCAGCGATCGCCCAAGAAATTGCCACTCGCAACATCGGCTTCGTTATCTCTTACTGCGTTTTTTTTTTACGATTTTAATGATATACTAATAATTTTACTTCGATTTGTTACAAGTCCCAAAGTGTAATTATATCGTGGATGGATGTTATTATTACAGGAAGTCTATAATAGTTAAGACGTACAAGTAATTATAGAGATAATAATTTAAAGCCAGGTAGCTATTTGAAGGTTCGATCTAAATGTCTGTTAATCCGTCGATATCCAATTTCTGTAACGTGTATTTGCTTTGGCAAGAAACATCGGAAACACTGGAACCGCGGTAGAGGAGAAATAATTATATCAATCACGAGTCGAAGCCCAGGTTTTCAATATATTTACTCGGCGATTCGTTCGGTTCTCGTCGTTTTTACGGCACGTGTCAATTAACGAGGACAAAAAGGTACGCCGGCGTTTGGTCGCGTCTCTATTAGAAACGTGAGAGGATCTTAACGATTATTACTGGGAAATAAAACAACGTGCGTGAATCGAAGTGATCGAGCAACATCCTCGCAATAAAAGCACGTAGCCAAGCCGGCCGCTGTACCAACACCGACTGTCCGGCATTCCCTTTCCTCTCTCGTAACCCTGCGCGCTCGAGTTCGAGTTCCTTAGCAGCGCCGATGGCGTGTTCGTTTCTTGCGCTCCGATGCTTCTGCCCCTCGTGTCGTCGCCAACCTCGTTGAATACTTCTACGACTCTGCATTATTTACGTGCTTAACATTTTTATTAACAGACAATAAAATGGGGAATTCACATTTTTGTCAAACCGAAACAAACGTACGCTCGTGCTGGGGTCTGCAGGCAAATACGATCTGAGATTGAAGGTGGTATTGTTTAAAAAACTTTATACCCAGTGATCTTGAGTGGCCTAAAAATTTATATATGTAAATGTTAGCTTATATTAAATATAAGAATTTTTATATAAATTCTTATTTATTTCAGTGAGTTGCTCGGTAAGTTTCGATTTTTAGTAGATGGATTAGGGTAGGATTGAGTACGTGAGAATGATTAATAAGAAATGACATGGTTATTTGTTTTCNTCGTCGTTTTTACGGCACGTGTCAATTAACGAGGACAAAAAGGTACGCCGGCGTTTGGTCGCGTCTCTATTAGAAACGTGAGAGGATCTTAACGATTATTACTGGGAAATAAAACAACGTGCGTGAATCGAAGTGATCGAGCAACATCCTCGCAATAAAAGCACGTAGCCAAGCCGGCCGCTGTACCAACACCGACTGTCCGGCATTCCCTTTCCTCTCTCGTAACCCTGCGCGCTCGAGTTCGAGTTCCTTAGCAGCGCCGATGGCGTGTTCGTTTCTTGCGCTCCGATGCTTCTGCCCCTCGTGTCGTCGCCAACCTCGTTGAATACTTCTACGACTCTGCATTATTTACGTGCTTAACATTTTTATTAACAGACAATAAAATGGGGAATTCACATTTTTGTCAGACCGAAACAAACGTACGCTCGTGCTGGGGTCTGCAGGCAAATACGATCTGAGATTGAAGGTGGTATTGTTTAAAACACTTTATACCCAGTGACCTTGAGTGGCCTAAAAATTTATATATGTAATCTTAGCTTATATTAAATATAAGAATTTTTATATAAATTCTTATTTATTTCAGTGAGTTGTTCGGTAAGTTTCGATTTTTAGTAGATGGATTAGGGTAGGATTGAGTACGTGAGAATGATTAATAAGAAATGACATGGTTATTTGTTTTCAAACATGATTTTGTAGGCATCTTTAGAAGAAGTAATTATTTATTAAGATTATGACTATATTTAATAAAGTATGTTTTAATCATGCCTGTGTAAATATGTATTCTCCAAAAAAAAAACGTAGCTGAAAGAATTAGACCCAAGTAATAATTTATTGAGAAAAATATTTCTAAAAATATATGGAAGGATATACTCTTTATTTTATGCACCTTCTTCTAATACTGGGAATCCACAGAGCACACAATAGATTCAATTAATTGCATTATTATTAAACGAAATTCAACAAAAATTATCATCCTAGAATTTCCTGTGAAAAAATACCATGCACCGCTGTTGTATAATTGGATTCTTGAAGAATTCCTGAATTAAGATTCTGAGAAGGAAGATTGAGCTCCTATACTAGATCATGCTAGACAGATGATTCAGCGGCGAAAAAGTCCGCGTATTACTATGAGCGGATTTATCGTGAGAAAACGTGGCGAACGGTCCGCGCCGTTTTTGGCACGGTTATAGCGAATTTATGGGTAGTTGGTGGCGGGCAGTGTGGCAACGTGCCATTATTATTCCGCCGCTATAAGCGGACATTACCGGGTACCACGGTTAAGGAACGAAGAAACGGAGGAGGCACGGCTGCATTATAATCGGGTTGCGTCACGATAATATCAACCGAGAAAGCGGAAACAATAATTCGCCGGGCGGATAAGCTGCTACAGTTCATTCCACTTCGTTCGTTCACTCACTCGCGTTCCATTTTCCCTGACGAGATTCATCTGCGATCAACGTTAAAGTTCAGTCCGCGAATGTTACGCTCTCCCAGGCAAAGATTTTACTTTGCAATACGAAACGTATTCTTGTACTTGATAAAAGCGATAAGAGCATTATTATTAATTATTACAATTTATTTGTCAAGATTCAATCAAATTAATCCATCGTTTTCTTATTATTTATAGAACTGATGCTTATTTCTATAACGATTTGTAAAAATTTTATACTGAGTTTGACCCTAAATTATCAGGATCTATGACCTTGATCCTCATTAGTGTCGTGTTCCTAAAATACCGTCGGAACGATAGTTTAAGGGCGTAGCGTTCTTACGGCTGGCCGGACCTTGAGGAAGATAGAAGTATCCAGTGCAATAAATTATCGCTTCGCCGTGACCTCGGTTCGCGCTGCCATAACGAGGAGGATTATAAAAAACCGGCGCATAACCGCGTCTTCGCGATCGTGAAAAGAATCGCATTGCAAGAAGATAAGTCCTCCTCATTAAACCGTGCAATTTCCCCCTCGCGGCAAAATAAAAAATACCCACCGCTCCCCCCCAATTTCTGGATCCACCCAGAACGATGATAATAATAATAATAATAATAATAACGCTTCTTTACTGCATACGAAAATACAAGAACAAAGCGAGCCAGGCTGAATAAAGGATAAATGTAGCTTAGCTATAAAAGCGTGCTGGAAGACGAGCTGCAGCCGCTCGCTATTGTAAATTCAGCCTTGAACACAGCTCGACCAGCTGGAGGAGGTGTACATCGGGAACGCTCGGCTGACGGATCCAAAACGAGGGAAAAAAATACGTACGTCGCGATGGGGAGAGAGGAAAATTCGTTATTAATGGTAGATTGGAAGCAAGTTAGAAACGTATTAAGGGACACGGTTCTCTGGCCGCGACGCGAGCTTAAAGCGTTTTCGAGCGGCCGGGTCATTAGGAGCGTGTGTCGTCAGTTGGCACGGGCGGCGTTGTGCNAAGCAAGTTAGAAACGTATTAAGGGACACGGTTCTCTGGCCGCGACGCGAGCTCAAAGCGTTTTCGAGCGGCCGGGTCATTAGGAGCGTGTGTCGTCAGTTGGCACGGGCGGCGTTGTGGACGGTGCTTTAATAGCCGCGCGAGGCGGGCGAAGGGAGCCGGAGCAAGAACCAAGAAGAAGCGACCCGAAGGGAGAGCGGGCACGTTCGACGGTGAAAACAGGTGAGTAACGGCCGACAGCCCCCGAGACTGCGAGCACCGTGTTGTGTGAAGTGTGGAAGTCGATCTCAGGGTCGTCGAGTATGGCGAACCGCGGATGGTACGCGCCAGAGGGTCACGGTCACGAGCAAGGTCGCAACCGCGATTGTGTGCACAATGCTTAATGCGCGGATATAAAAGAGGATAATCGGCCCGCGGATTTCACGATGCAACCACACGCGCCGTAAAATCCTCTTTCCTATTACAGATTTTCATTCCTATAACCCTGTCCTTCTAGAGACAGGATATTTGCTTATATTTAATAATTTTATCCCATAAATAATTTTCTGCATTTGTAGGATTTGGTTTAACCAAATGAGATTAGAACCGACGATTCTATGTTTAAATTTTTGTTATGCACCTAGTACACCTTTAATAATTCTGTCCTATAAATAATTTCCTATATTTGTAGGATTTGGTTTAACCTAATGAGATTAGAATTGATGATTCTATGTTTACATTTTTGTTATGCACCTAATACATCTTTACATCCCTCGTATTTGTGATAGCGTGGAAGAATCACATGTGTGTGTGTGTGAGTGTGGGGTATGAGTGCACGGTGCAACCCTTGCAATTACTGTACCCGAGCTCGTGCCTATCGACGCGGATAAATTGAAAGAAAACATCGTTATCCGGTGTTATTTTCAGCTCCCCTTGCCCATTTCCCGGTGTTCGCCGGATACCATCGCGAAAAATCCCATTCTCGATTGCACGCGCGCGTTGAAATCTCCGAGGCGATGCCCGGTCGCCTCGGAATTGCTACGCCAGAAATTATACCGCGATAATGCGAACCAATTGGCAGCTCGGCACAGTTCTACGTCTCGAATCGGCTATGAACGTGTTCATAATGAGCGGAGCGGTTTAAGTGTGCAATTAGAATTGTAATACACTATTGCATATCTCCGAGCTAATTGCGAGCGGATAAAATCTTAGATTTAACACAAGCTCCTAGGAGACTCATCGTTACGCTAAACGATCGAAGAAAAGACGATTTTACAGGTTTATGATTCTAATAAGAGTAATGAAGTGCATTGTAGAACATAAACGTCTGTACTTACGTTCTTACGAGGTATTTCGTGTCATTTCTTTTATTATAATATTTACAATACAGTGGTTGCTCTTTTGCTAATCTGCTCTTTTTTATTGGCAATTTCACGGTAGCCGATTCTAATTAAAATCGATTCTAATCAATGTTCGTCTCGTATTTTCATGCCTAACATCAACGTCGATGCTTAGTACACTTAATCATTTATACAGTTGATCGAATCGAACATTATAATCGTTTTTTATGGAAACATCAGCTCCTAAACTTCTTGCTTTACGTCTATTAAAATTCCAAGCTTTAACATTAGCATCGTTACTATAGCGATTCCAACGGATCTCAAATGTGGGTTGTAATTTAAAAAGGGTTACGCGTAGTTCACTGCTGTCAGTTTCACGGCTGCGAGAGCGAGAATTATCGCGTGATTCTTCGTCGTCACCTCTATTTTCTTTACTTTCATCGGCGCGACAATTCTTCACTTTCATCGCAGTGACGAGCAGCCGGCCGGTGCTTTCTGTGGCGCGCAGGTTAAAAAAGGTTGGACGCCGCTTTTGTCCGGTAACGAAGTGGACGAGGAGGCTGTGTGAAAGCGAGGCGCGCGCGCGCGCTCGCGTGTCCTAGCCCCGATGCATTCAATCGCAGGGTGTAATTATACGGAGTCGAGGAGTATGGACATCGATCCGTTCGAGAGGCGTCGCGTAGCTGACAATGGGACCCGGCCACTGCTTCGTTAACCGCGCGATTAAAATAGAATGGCCGGTGTCCGAGCGTCCGTCAGGCTACGCGGACGTGGTTCTTTCTCAATCGCGTCGAGGATACCACTTACACTTCGGTAACAAGGAATCATTTATTTTGCTCTTGTCCGTTTTATGCTCGTGACGAATGAAGAAAATAATGTTGGAATGCGCCGATTAGGACGACTCGAACGGACGTTCGTCCTTTTCCGATTTCAACATTTCATATAAATCGACATTAGTATTTGAGGAGGTTCATCTGGTACATAGCAAGTCAAATCCAAGTTATAGAAAAGGGCAACTTGCTTGACTAGCTTATACAGGGTGTAAACCTACAGGTAGAACATTTTTTAAGGACGTGTTCTAGGGTCAAAAATAAGACGAGAACGAAGAGAGAAAAAATTGCGTTTGGGGCTTCGTTAGTTATTTATTAACATTTAAAAATTTGACATTTAATTATTTATTAACATTTAAAAATTTGGCAATTAGTTATTTATTAACATTTAAAAATTTGACATTTACTTGTTTATTAACATTTAAAAATTTGACCCTGTATACTATTAATAACGGAGGTTATCTACTGCTGAAAAATGGACATTTCGTTTGTTGTGTTTATATATTTCTCGATTCATAGTCACCCAATCTACCTAAATTTGCAATTAAGATATTCGTTAAATGTTTCTCTTTAATATGGCATAACTTTCATTCAAAACTGTCTGTCAATATACAATACAAATAAACAATACAATAAATTAGCGATAGAGGTGTGGGAAATCACTCTTGTCCATATGATTACATGTAAAATTGTAAAAAATATTTATATTAATATCTCATCATTAAGGTATTCAAATGACTTAAAAATTTTTTTCGAGGTATCCTGGTATACTGTTATAGACTATCAAAATTATTTTTGGAGATCTATCTGTTAATTCCTTAACCGGATGAACCTTTTTAGAGGAAATTCTGAGTAATTTCTTGAATAGAACAATTTAACTACTTTGACCACTGAGTAATTCTATAAGGAAAAGTAGTCTTCTTCAAGAACGGCAAGTACGTCGTTTAGAAACACGCGCCACTACCTCGCGTAACAGGTCGTCTCCACGGCAGTTTACGCTGCGAATCACGGTCGGTGCGTGCCAAACAGGAAACCTCGCGGCAATAATTACACGTTTCCTGGCGGCGCGAACCGACCCTCCACCCACAAGATCGCTTTTCGTGGGAAGCGGCGCGAAAGTTTCGGTTACGCCGAAGAAAAGAATGGAAACGAGACGAACCTGCACGCTCGTTTGCCTCGCGATTTTCCACGTGCTTAATGCGCGTTTAAGCGTCCGTCGGCAGCTCCCTCGCGAATTCACATCCGCTTCTGTCACAGACAGCGACGCCGGCATCTGGGTCACGAGGTCTCCTCTCCGTCTTTGGACGACACTTCGAAACTCGACTATCTATCGAGTGGGTGGAACGCGCGGTCTCGCAAAAATGCCAACAATTTGCGTCCCGCCGTTGTAATCGCGCTCGGGGAAAGAATCGAACCGGGCATGCCGGATCTGCCTAGCCGGCGATAAATTAACCATAATGGGACCGGAGTTGAATTAAGCGTTCCTGTGACACACTAAGCGACCTGGTATCCTCCGCCGCGCCGGCTCATATTTGCAAACCCGTCCAGTTACTCTATTTGCATCACGTAGGAACGGCGTATGACCCGCGACGGGTGTCTGCGGATACGTCATCCAGGAACCTGAAACAACCTCCGCCAGACGGATAATAAAAAGCGTAAATAAATCAGATGTTATAAAGATCGGTCTTATATCAAACTTGATTTCAGATTAAAATAATTAACGTGGACAACGGAATTGATTATATTATCACGCCTCGTGCGTGCACTATGGGGTATCCCCTCGTGTGCAATTGCTACGATTAAGCTTAAGCTACGATATTAATAGGGAATCACGGTGGTCGACGATCTTCCCACATAAATCTCGGGGGCCGCGGAGCGTATCCAGACACGATGTCGCGAGTGAATACGGAACGGTGTGCAATTTTATTCGCAAACCCAACATCTTGGAAAATTAATATCCGACCGAGCACCCGCAGGATACTGCCATTCGCATGAGTCGACTCTTTAGCCCGAAAAAAATTAACAGACTTTCTATTCACTAAATAATATTTTTGTTAATAATACCGATCACAATTTGAAATCTACAGTAAAAAGTGTAATGAGATTTTATTCCTTGCACGTATACGTGTATCAATAACCACGAGAAAATCTAGTTTTTGTTATTTATAGTGAATGCACGGACGTCAATCAAATGCTAGGCGTGGCCTCGTTTCGTCGGGACACTTATGCACGGATGCAGAAGCGTGATTAATGGTGACTGGGACGAATTGTCTCCGTATGCTAATCAACGTGAAAGTCATTACGACGAGGTCTTAATTAGTTCCATCGGAGCAGCGCGCAGGCCACTTTCACCTGGATCAGAGGATTCCGGAGCAGGAGCGTGGGCGTTTGATGCCTCGGTCTACCGGTCGAATCCTTATCGCGATCGATCGACGATCGATTTTCCGTTGGACGATTTCGCGGACCACGCGATGTCCCATTCGATGGCACGTGGGACGAGAATGTTGTCCACCTCCACGCGCTTCCTCTCCGCCGTCTGCAAGCGACGGGGACAGCTTGCATACGTCTCAATGTCTGTGCTTTATTTTTAATTATACCCGCGGCCGCCCTCGTTTCCCTTCTTGTCTAACAGATTTATCGCCGCGGCTGAGTTATGGCTATACTTTTCACGAGAAATTCGTTGTACATGAACACGTTTTACTTATATGAAAATGACACATAAATTTCTTCTTTTAATCAGGGGACTGGTTCTGATACGAAACTTTCTTGAATCCCTTCGTGATTATCTTTACATTATGTAGGATGATATGCATCTAACGTGGTCTCGAACGAATTACAGTTAGCCACGATGCAAAGTTCAGGCGGCTGTAAAACTCCGGTCGATTAAAAATATATCGAACAGGGAGCTTCCTTCGGCAACAATCGCATGGTGATTTATTTCAGCCGCGAGTGGTCTTGAGAATCGGAGCAATCGTGACTGGACGATTCGAATGGCATCATACCCGTCTAGATACGTTCGGTGTAGCATCAACGTTCTACATATATGCACACGCCTGGGACCGCGCCGGGAATCACTTCAGATCAAATTCCTGTAATGTCACGAAAAAANTGAGTTATGGCTATACTTTTCACGAGAAATTCGTTGTACATGAACACGTTTTACTTATATGAAAATGACACATAAATTTCTTCTTTTAATCAGGGGACTGGTTCTGATACGAATAAACTTTCTTGAATCCCTTCGTGATTATCTTTACATTATGTAGGATGATATGCATCTAACGTGGTCTCGAACGAATTACAGTTAGCCACGATGCAAAGTTCAGGCGGCTGTAAAACTCCGGTCGATTAAAAATATATCGAACAGGGAGCTTCCTTCGGCAACAATCGCATGGTGATTTATTTCAGCCGCGAGTGGTCTTGAGAATCGGAGCAATCGTGACTGGACGATTCGAATGGCATCATACCCGTCTAGATACGTTCGGTGTAGCATCAACGTTCTACATATATGCACACGCCTGGGACCGCGCCGGGAATCGCTTCAGATCAAATTCCTGTAATGTCACGAAAAAACGCGTAATAAAAATTCCGTAAAAACGTTGATTACAATTTGATGAAAAAAAAAAAGAAGAAGTCCGTTCCTTTATGCAAGGCAGGATGCGAGCGTCGGACACGGCGAGTTCAATTAAATCGAGGCGGCCCACGTGCAGTACTATCGATACCACCGCAAGGGAGGAGATATTACCGCCATTTCACTGTTTTAGCGTCGGGGCCCGAGGTGTCCCGCGCGCGCACGCGAGCGCACGAGCTACGACGCCGGGTAGTCATTAAGTCTGGTCATTAAGGGCCCAGGCTTTGCGTGGCGTCCTCGAGAGGATCCGCGCCTTAAGAGCCCCGACGGATCGCTCAATGGAACCCCGTAATCGTACGAATAATATTTCATTTCCCTCGTATTAATTCAACGGTCGAGGTTACTTTGTCACGTCACTCCGTCTGTCCGGAGTTCTTCACGTCATCCCGGGGGACTAGGAGATTCATTGATCGCGTTAAGGGACGGCGCGCTGGCTTAAACGGTTCGTTGTTAGATTAATTCAGCGCGCCATAACAGGCCGGGGATCGAGACAATGCTGGCAGCTAGAGAGAACCACGGTACCCGCGACTCTACCATACGACGATATAATTACGCTTTGAAAAGAATCGTCGTGACGCGCCGCGCCGGACGATCGCTGCTCCGCGCACGATCTCGAGGATGACAGCCGAGTGACATCCGACTTCGTTACGAAAGCGTCTTAACAAAGACCTGTCGTTGACGAAACAGCTCGCGGACGAACTATGGTAGCAATTCACCAACATCCGTCGCCGTTAAATGTCCCTTAATGCATTCCATTCCTCTTTCCCCGCGCCGTCCCGGCCGACTTTCCTCCGACGACACGTGCTGAAATTATGCTAATTCGACGCTGTCACGAACAAACGTCTAATCAATCTATCATAAGTTTCATGTAAAATCAGATTCTTCTTATGGAATTGATAATTTCTTAACGAGAGGGTAGCAGCCACGGATTCGCGGCGGTCACGGACTACGGTAATAACGTTCGTGATCTGTTTTACATTCGTTTGTACGGTTACGCGCGCGCTTAAATTACCAGCTCGCGGGTAGATCTAATCACGAGTCCTGTTCTGTCACGTTTGACGGTGTGAATCAATCGCGGATCGAACCGAGGCACGTAACAAACCGCCGGGACGTCGTGTCGTTAGAAACGCGTACGTTCCCATGCTGATTTTCCCGCGACGACGACCGCACCGATCGAACGCGGTTCACGTTGGCACGTTTCTTATGTACGTTTCCAAGTGTTCGACGTTCGACCGCTGAAATTCGCCTCGGACTGACAAATTCGAGCCGCGGAGAGGGATGACGTTTCGTGCGCAACGGCAGGCTAATAATTGTAAGTGCCTCGTATAACATCGATGTCAAATTGTTGGAAATAAATGAGCGTGGGATGGGCCGCAAGAAAAATTTATTTGTAATATTTGTCAGACGGCGAAATGACATCGGTTTGGAAAAAAGAAGCGCACGAAAGTTCCCTCGACGCAACAGGTCCTCGCGTGTACGCGAAAGCTGTCGTTTACGACAAGCACACCGTGTACACCCCCGCTCATAAGTCTTACGACACTTCATTATGTGGGACAGGTATAATGTGGGACAATAAAACACCAATAAAATACAAAAATTATGAACTAGTCTGATATATACTAATCAATGCATTTTCAATCTCCTTGAAAATTGCAATTTTCAAATAAATATTAATTTAAGAATTATTAAACAGGAACATATTATTTTTTTGCACAGTTAGAATATTTTCTTATATTGTATAAAGAGTTTTATTAATGTATTTATGATCGTTTGTGAAAAGTATGGAGGATTTGAGTATACCGAGACTTGTGGAAGGGAGTGTACGCGTAATCGCAAAAGGTTCCATGCAGGTTCGCCCTCGCGTGTGCATGGAATGGGTTTCGTGTATATGTGCCGTGCTGGTAAGGTTGGGTTAATATACGTAATGCGACGCCAGCAGAGTGTGCAACGTTGCCGGTGCAGCCACCCTCAACGTTGCTGAAATGGCGGGGGCGGAAGGACGGGAATCAAATGTACAGGGTGTACTCTAATGCAACAAGAATTTTATTCAAACCTTTTGTGTCTTGCGACGTTACAATCCTCTCTTTCCTTACGATGTATGAAAAAGTAGCGAGATATAAAAATAGGAAATTAAAATAATTAATATCGACAATTCATTTGATGTAATTAGTTCAGACACGTTGAATAATGGTAATAAAGAAATATTAAGTTCGTAACTATTCCAAAGGTAAAAATTAAAAAATTGGATTTGAAACGTTGACAGAAGAAAGTGCATACTGCACGGAAATATTAGGTAAAGCTTAGTAAGCGGTTTGGCATTCTCACGGTACTCGGCGTTTTTTTAATCAAGAAAGATATTTTCTGACACCCTGTACGTGCTTGAGGTCATTGCTGAGCGCTTATGCGATTTTCATGGTGGGATTCGTTTCGTGAAAGCGAATTCGTAAGCGTTAGTGATAAGAGCGAAAGCTGCGGAAATAGTAGAAGCACTACTACTAGTGCGTACATTCAGCGGAGGACGGTTGTCTGGGTCAGAGAGTGTATAAAAAAATAACGCTAACGCACAATCCGGTGTCGACATAGCGAACAGTTCAAACGGTCAACCTGATATTAGAACACTGCTCATTGTATTACACCTTTCCTTCCTCCCTACGTACAACCGGGGCAATGATTTTACACATTAATTATGCTGTCATCGAGAACAATTCACTTTTTGTCAATGTCATTGTTCGTACAGATAACCCTTCAGAGGTTCCTTTTCACGTTCAGCCGGTGTCACAATCATGCTCTATTCATTGCGCATGTTGATCGATCGGTTATCTATAAATCAAAAGCAGGCCTGGCCACGCGGGTCGCCCGTTAACATAGATTAAACGCGATAACCCTGAGAAATTCTACGAGAAGTTGATGTACTTGCTCTAGGATCGCGGTACCACCGCGTTAAACTCCGTTTCCACTTTGAATTCCACTGCTATCGAGCTATGGGCTGCCATAATCCTCTTTCAGGTTGTAATTCCCACGAAGTTCTAAGCGTCGAAGGACGGAATATAATTTTAAAACGCGCATCGCAAATGGCGTGTCTTAATCCTATAAAACCGCGTNTTTTGTCAATGTCATTGTTCGTACAGATAACCCTTCAGAGGTTCCTTTTCACGTTCAGCCGGTGTCACAATCATGCTCTATTCATTGCGCATGTTGATCGATCGGTTATCTATAAATCAAAAGCAGGCCTGGCCACGCGGGTCGCCCGTTAACATAGATTAAACGCGATAACCCTGAGAAATTCTACGAGAAGTTGATGTACTTGCTCTAGGATCGCGGTACCATCGCGTTAAACTCCGTTTCCACTTTGAATTCCACTGCTATCGAGCCATGGGCTGCCATAATCCTCTTTCAGGTTGTAATTCCCACGAAGTTCTAAGCGTCGAAGGACGGAAGATAATTTTAAAACGCGCATCGCAAATGGCGTGTCTTAATCCTATAAAACCGCGTGGAATGAACTGGATATAAGTTCACCGATGCGAGTTCATAATCTGGGGGAGAAGAAACGTCTTAAGTTAATAAAACTCGGCAATCTCAGTTGAAACGATTTTCCTTCATTACACGCACGGGCATTATCGGCCCAACCCTTTAAAGCGCAGATGGAATTTTCAGGCAGTATAGATAAAATGTTATAAACAATCCTTAAATCCTCATTCCGCGGCCATTATGATAGTTTATATGCGTCCCAGTATCAAATACTATGTTTCATAACTATAAAGCCATGAAATATTTCCATTTACTCCCCCAATCAGTTTACACTTATTTTAGCCTTTGATTCACAGAGTATGAACTAAGGAAAGTTAATATAAACATAAATCGAATGATTATAACATAAAATCTAAGACAAATTTTTTCGATTTGACAATAACTAATTTTATATAAAATTAATACAATAAATTGGATCACAATTTTTTACATAAATTTAATAATAAATGATTGAAGGAAATTTTTGATTAACTTCCTGTTCAATTATAATTTAGAATAGTGTTTAAGGCACTTGAAATTGAATCGTTTTTCTGCAGGGAATGTATCTACATCCACGGTATTAATAACGTTAAGGGGATACGAACTCAAGGATCATAGGAATATATATCATGCAAGAATCGCCCGGAGGTTTCTCGATTCCATTTCATTGCACTATTAGACTAGGAGACTCGTAATCGGTGGATCGCGGTGGGACAATTAATTCAGAGCCGATGCGGCCGGTGGAATAAGGTGAAAAGATATGACGCGGAGATCGGTGATCTCGCATCGGTCGCGGTGGCTGCACCCGGATAATAATATTCGCGGTGTGGCCCTCTCGTAGCCGCAGGTGGTAGAAGGTACGAAAGGGTCCCGGCCCTGCATGCCTTCTTTGCCGTTCGCTTTTACCTTCCTGTTTCGCCGGGCTGGCTGGTTGCCTGCCTGCCTGCCTGCCTGCCTGCCTACTTGCCTCTCCTCTTCTGAACACCTTGAAAAGAAAAGCTCGGCGCGCCTCGATTGCATAATGCAAGGCGGGTCCGTGGCTCCGTCAGCCAGTTTATCGGCCTGTCAGGTATAATATACAGGGTGTAACGTAATATGTGGCACTCGCTACCAGAAGCCGATCACACGCTTGAAAGTAATCAAAAAGATTCAGTGGAAATGCGTATCTAATTTGTTCCTGATGATGATATTTCTTTTGGTGAACAGAAATCATTGAGGGAGTACGAGAAGAGTCAAATCGGTAAGAAGATTGTCTGGGAATGCAAGAAATATTGATATAATTGACAAAATATTATTTTATAAGCAAAGACAAATTCCTAATAATAAGAATTTTTTTATTGTCTGTGATCTATCGATAATGATCATTATTTGGACTGCGCATTACACCCTGTATAATCCAATTGACAGATGTGCCCAACAGAACCAGAGAGGTTTTGATACTCGCGACATACGCTTGTCAATCCCTTCCTTGTTTTCCATCTTTTTTGTCCTTCTGTTACATCTTCGACTCGTCGACGAATTTCGACTGGCTTCAAGTATTTTCGTGACTGTTTCAACGAATAAAATGCATTCGACGTTGTGATGCAAAACGTTCATAAGTTTTTAATNTGACTGTTTTAACGAATAAAATGCATTCGACGTTGTGATGCAAAACGTTCTTAAGTTTTTAATAAAAAAAATGATTTTAATGTGCGATTTGTGATTAAAAATCAACGAATAATATTGTGTATAGTGATTCACTTCTATCTTAAGAAGAAAAAGAAATTCTTATTTGCTAAAATCCAAGAATGAATTGCTTCAATAAGTTTAATCAAACGAAATATATCCCAAGAAAGTATTTAAAAAATATCTACATATATTTTATTACATATATTATATCATATACATTACTAAAGAATTATTTAAATATTTTTTATGCAATATTTATACAATCGTTTTTTGTTGACTCACAGTGTATGCTTAGATACGATACGATGATAGCGGCCGCTCGTCGCTGTCAGTGCGAGGCTGGCAGCGTAGGTACGGTTCGCGAGCGTGAAGCGCCGAGAGGTGTAAATTATGCGCCAATCTTCCCTGGTTCACCCGCAACAATTTCAAATTATAACATTATACATACATACGCGTATCTATCGCGTCGCGTCAAGAAAATTGCGGGAAATTGCACTATGCGTGGCGCCGGGACTCCTCGGCCCATTCCAGCCACTTGACACACTTGCGTGCCGCGATTCGCGATAATCAGGAAGCTTCATCACGTCGAAGAGGTTTCATTGTTGGCCAAATACGTTCAACGATGCCATTATACTGTTTCACGAGTGACCAACGATCACAGTAGCTACTAGAGATGCAAACCTCGAATGATTCAGAGACATTTACAAATATTTCCTTCTGATTTTTCATTTATTTTCTTCTGAAGCAATAATGTTAAATATACTTATACGTTAAATACGCAAGATATTATTAGGTGTAGATTGTTCTTGAATTTTTTACATGCCAAATAGGAGGGAGCGTAGGCGTGTATGGGAACTCGGGGGGTTGAATATCGCTTGGCGATTCAGGGACGAGCCCGACGGAAAAGCCGCGAGAGGGAGGAGGGAAGCCTTTAATGCCTCGAACAGTCGCTTTGTTGTCAGTGATTTATGGGGTCTTATAGGAGGCACGGAGATGCCGACTGTCTAGTGTCATGGCATTTCGTATCGCAGTCAGCACGCTTCCGGGGTGTCGTGAATCAAGCGAACACGTCGCGACCAGCGCGATTATACGACCTCGCGCGCGCGCGCGGGACACGTAGGGCCCCGTACACAGGCCTAAGGTATAGGTACTCTCTGCCCGGGCTTTATAGTAAGGTACATACATACATCTGTAAAAGATCGGTACATTCGTCCAGTCCATTTATTGTCGGTGCCCAACGGTCCTTCCAGCGCCGCTGAGAACCGGCGCTCGGAGATTTACGAACCGCGGCACCAACAGATCAAATATCTGCCGCGATTCTTTTCCTTTTCGTGCGAAACCCTTCTGTTTCGCGCGCCGTTCCTGCCCGCTGCCTTATCCAGGGGAAATTATTGTGCGATTCGCTCTAAACGCGGCCAACTTGCTGCACGCAACGCCAGCCATTCGTCATCCCTTTCATCACTATTGATAATATATCTTACCAGAAGAATAACAACATTCTCTTCTCATTCCGATCATATTTTATTCTATCACCAGGCAATTTTGAATTTACACCGTTTAAAATTTTTCCCAAGACAGATTGTGTTTGGAGTTTGGAAATTTTCATGCATTGCGTCACTGCGCGCCAAAATTGGATTGTCTGCGACTGAAGGTAACTGAGGACAGGACGAATAAAAAACGTGTGCAAAGGGACACCTGGATAGTTTATGGGCGAGCATAATGCGCGTTGAACGCCCAAACGCGTGTATTGTTCGCGGCTACGAAACGAGTTCATTCCCAGTTGCTTACCTACCTGCCAGACGTACGACAATTTACAGTATGATAATTATGTTTCTCCGTAATATACGACGGTACTTCTCTCTGAATTCCTCGGGGCAATATTTTATCAGCCGTTGAAGTATCGTTTAGAAAAATCTGAATCAATACTGGTAAGTGAGTTACGTAGAGTGGATCAACGAAGTTCATCCGGTGAAGGGGTTAACGCCGGAGCGTGGATTGACGGAGTTAATTCGTCCCGTTCGGACAGCCGAGGCAACGAGCCCGAGCGATCCGTCAAATGGCCGCGAACAATCCCCGGTGCCGGTCGCCCGTGCCGGTCAAAGCCGGTCCGGTGTAGGCGTCAATCGTGGGCTATCCGATGTCCGGATTAAACCATAGTACGGCCGGGATGAAAAAAATCCGCGGCACAACATGAGAAACGATCGGCCGAGGAGGAAGAGCGCGTCCGCTCCGGCCAGGAGGATCCCACTCCGGCGCGCGTTTCCAAGATACGCTTTTATGGCTCGCGTCTCCAATTTCACGTGCAATAACGAGACGTCGGACCGCGTTTACCGTATAAAGGGCCCGGATGAGCGCGGAAAAGCGGATGATCAATTTCGCTGATATCAGCGGCGAGTCGAAACCACGTCGTTGCGTGGTTAGATGCCTGCATCGGAACAGTAGTAAAAAAGTCATTCCATACGATTCTATCCTTATAATGGTGTTAGCGCGAAAGTATTCGGGTATCGCCACCTAGCTAATGACATTCCTAATTAGGTAAATTGCGTCGAATATTCTCGAAGCAGGATCTGCGGCGTGGTTTTCGTAAGGAAGAGAGATTAGTAGAATCGAGCGTAGAATAAAGATCGCGAGGGACTGCGTTACTGATACGAATACGAAAGTGTGGAAACGAAGGACTGTTCACCACAAATTAGTAATTTGAATTATTGTGGCCGATGGGCTGAGCCTTTCTCTATTAATTTCTTGTAATTAATCTACTCGGTATTAAACTGTATTATACTTATAGTTAATTAAAGTGTTTGTGTAATTAAATCTAGTTTATTAGAGAGAGAGTGATTTACCAAAAATTATTGTTCGGCCAAATCTTTTCCGATAAGAGCTTACAATAGTAAAATTGTATACGATGAACGTAAATCTGTGGTAAAAACTACTTCATATTTTCTCTCTTTTTTACTTCTGAATGATTCGTATATCTTGTTACGTTACGATACGACTCAATTGTCTATGGGAAATGTTTAGACCTGGCAGAGAACCGGGCAATTGTAGACGACAGAAAGAAACGGCATAATTCCGTGTAATAAAGCATAATTCCAAAAAAGTGCAAACGTTCCGCTGCGGGTCGTAATCGGCGATCGTGCCACGGGCAATCAGCGAGCGCTCCGGCTCGCGGGTTTCGACTCTCGTCAAACAGGAAGATATGAAACGCGAAGCGTGCCCTCGTAGTTTCTACGATTCCCACGCCCACCAGTAACGGCGGCCACGAGACCGCAGCGTAGCGCTCGATCCTCTAACCACCGGCATTAGCTGTCTGAAAAACCCGGCCACGGGCTGATTCCATCGTCGTCGTGGTCGCTGGATATCGTTCTGCCCAGACGTGGACCCCTTGATTTTGCCTGCCCGTCCTCCTAAACGATCCTGCTCCTCGATCGTGCCCCGTTCTTTTACTATCCCATGCGCGGACGGAATCGACGATCCACGGTTTTGCATAGATCGGCCGACGATTTTCGCGAGTTGCGCAATTGCTAGATACGGGCTGGAAATTACGTCAGCGTTCAGGAAAATCGGTGGCAGTTATCTGCCTCGTGGTATCATTGTAGCTCACGAACGCGACGACGTTCCATTGGAATCTATCGGCAGTGCGTAAACGTCAGTGTCAGACGTTGGAAGAGGAGATTATCTTTATCGCCTGGTAGCGTATTCGTGCACTGCTGAAGAAACGGACTCCCGGACGCGCGCACGTGCTCGGTGAAAATTCGCCGACTCCTCGAGACGATCCCGGGGGTGGTTTACGCCGCTTTCTACGGTCCACCCACTCGCGAGTCGCGACATCCGTGAAATCTCCTCGCCCGCGCTGCGCTCCTTCTCCTTTTGTTTCTGCACTTTGTACAAACAGCTCTGCTATTTATGTCTCGGCAACGCAAACGTGTAGATTGGCAAATCAGTAATTATCATTTTTATTGTTGTAGTGAGGATTAATTTTATATCACATTCTGCATTAAATTACCGATTTTGGATCAAGTACAATTATGCAGACTAATATTGACGAATGAATTAATAAATAGAATTTTCAAATGTCGGCGGATGAAGACATCAGGTGAAATAAAAACGTGAGTCATGAAGCCTGTACCTGCCTCGTTGCTGGAAATCGTTAAATCGCAAGATCAAGTCGACTTGCAATCGCCGACCCACGCGCCGCGGGAACTGGGAACGTGGCGACACGCTGCTGCGCTCAGACCACCGTTTTCAAGCCCAACTGTCTACCAATTGTCAGCTCGTACTATAATCAAGCATACCACGTGCTATAATCAACAGCGATTCTTTACTCCTTTCTATAACGTCCTCCTTATGTCAGAACCGACGACGTGAAAAATTTCACTTGACCAAACTGGATGCCTCATACGTATAATCTCTTAACTCTTTCTTTTCCTAAATAGTATGCTCAAGTAATAAGTAGATAATCTGATAATAAAAGGAAAAGCGACAGTATTATATTTTGACGTGTCATCTTTAATAATAAATTTGATTCATTTATTTGTCAAGTTCAATCATGCAAAAGAAATAGAAATAAGGGCATAAGTGTAATAGAAAAATCTACAAAAAATGTATTTTAAAAACAAAATATTATGTAAGAATTGTTTTGAATAAAGTTTCTTTCAAATAAAATTTTATTTCATTTTTTAAACTTCAATTTTGATGTTTGAATCAAATTGACTCTCCGCAGGCAAAACAGACACATGAAATATACATAAGAATGTGTTAAATGATTTTTATAAGCAGGAGAAATTATTTTATATTAAATTTATTCCTTCGTAACAAATTCGTACCGTTACGAGATTACACAATCGTAGAAGCTCGACACGGAGCAAGCCTGGAGATAATCGTATTGGGAAGTGCAAGTTTTATAGCCGAGTATTTCGTCGATTTCGACGACACACGAAGAGTAGAATAAGAAATCGTGAGGCAGAAATTCTGCGCAACAAAGTGTTCTCCGCGGGACACCATAAAACGATCCTCGAGAGCTCCTTTATCTGAAATTGCGCCGCGATAAATGCGTCCCCAATTTGTTTCCGCTATCTGGGACCCACGTTGCTCTCGATCACACTTTACTGCGGAAATTTTTCTCATATTCGCCGGTGACAGCGTCAACTGGATCTCGACGCCGGTCGTTAAAGCGTGGAACGATAGGGCGACCTCGTTATCGTTATCAGACCGTCGATCTTCATTAACGCGGACAATATCACGGCCAAACCGGATTTCGCGTTCCTCCGTCGGGAGAAATCCGTCCGTGGACATTCCACCGTATGAAAACGCGTCCTGACGTTCGCGTGGCACGTCTCGCAGCAAAAAGAAGAAAAAAGTAAAAAAAGCTCGAACCTCGGCTGTTTCCGAAAAAAGTATATGGAATTTCTATACGAATTAAGAATCATCTCGTTTATTAAGTCAGTATTCTCGCTGTCATGTGCTTTAATCGTTTTCCTTTAATGGACATCTTTAAATATTATACTAATATAATTAGTCTGCTGTGATTGATGAGAATTTAATTAGCAATGGAAGGATCTCGATTAGCAATAGAGAAATGCAATAAAGTTAAACAGGATTATAGGAAATAACGAGGACGTGGAAAGACGTTGTAGGATGTTTCACAAATTTTGAGACTAGCGAGGATTCCAGGAGATTCCAAGGACACTAGGCGTATTGAAAGGTATCAGAGGTATCCTTTAAATCTTTCGAATCCAAGATCTCAGGTACCCTGATGCCTTTGGAATTTCCTTCAATTCCTAACATTCACAGAATTGCGGGAAGCTAGCGAGCCTCGCGGAATCCTTGAATGTCCGTAGAATCCTTGATATGCAGCCCCAGAATTTATTGAAGCTACCGTTAACTTTACCGATAGCGTCTCCTTCCTTTGACTTTGCTCACGATTTTTACCACTAAATTATTCATATTGGTAGGAAATTGCATAGGACTTCAATTTATAGATGGGAGCTACAGCTTTTCTCCGAAACATTTTTCGCTAGGACGAAAAGTTTTTTCAATAAACAATTTTATTTATTTGGTCGTATACAATTTTCTTCTATCTCGAATACTTCACGATTAATCGATGGTTTTTTAGTATTTTATTTCTTATTCTTCATATGCCTTTATCTATCCCCGATTATTTATTATATAAATATATTAAACTATCATACAAAATTAAAGAATTACAGATTGAAATGTATTATTTGTCTATTATTGTTACTTTTATCTTGCTTGCAATAAAATTTCTGTTCTCCATTCGTATGTCTGCAATTATTTTTTGAGTCAGCTGGAAATAAATTTTCTCAAGAAGTACGAAGGATGTAATTGTATTGAATAAAAAGAAAAGATTGAAGCTTTCAAAAATGTTTATTCTTATTGTAGAATATAGATAATACGAATAATGTATTACTATTCTTACATGTGATTCATCTTATTATACATCACGCCAGCTCGGGCACCGAAATGAACAAAATTCTTTACCTATATGTATATATCCTAAAGAACCTTTCATGCGAGAGCGGGATGTAATCTATATACAAATACTGTATGTTAAATATCTACAAGTTCGGATGCGCTCCTATTTGTTCGAAGTCCACAGACGCGACACTTGATATGCGTATGACAAGTGCAGGTCGAAGTAAAGAAAACATCCTAAATATGTTATTAATGTCCTTTACATGACGATCTTCCAAACTATTGTCCCTTAACAACGGTTTCTTTTAATAAGTCTCTTGCAAGGTTCATGTGTCACATGTTCGATTTCACTTGATACTCCCACCGTTAGATTGCTGACCGTTGAAATGAAGACATTGCAAGAAAATCGATGATAACAACGCCCGTATTTACACGTTTTGCACTTCAGGCCACGGTTCTTACTATAAACGAGGATAATTAAAGATCGACGATCTAGCATCGAAGGTGAAGTGCCTGGCTTAAGTACCTAACGCCGTGCATTGGCACTGAGCATGTTCATAATCTCATACACCAAGTGAACTTTTAACTTAACTGTTTTACTATTTACACGTGCCTTGACTCCATTCGACAACGAATGATCCTCCCTCGTACCACCGACCATTCGTTACTCGCAACTGAACGACCTATCAACGTCGAGTTCATGTAGAAAAGTACTTGAGCTGCTGCTTAGTTTAACAACCGCGCGTAATTAAATACGCGACGAGAATTGCGTACAAGTATAATCGTAATAAAATAGAAAAAACTAAAACGAGATCGAAGACCTCGAGTTACAGGTTTCATAAATAAATCAGCTTCGTCGAGTTAAGTTTGTTCGTCGAATATCGCAGCTTGCATTCGTTCCTCGCATCGATTAAAAAAAGGATGATGATTACTGATACAGATTTAACAACTATGAAATAGTTCTTAACAATTATGAAGTAATAGGTGATAAATATCGCGATACACTTCGGGGAGCATCGAAGTTGCGCAACTTTCACCGCTCCAATTTGAATAATCGCGATTTTTTTCGCACGACGTTCTCCGAGTATGGCAAATATGGCAAACGTTCATGCACATGCATGTACACAGTACTCGAAATCAAAGCCCATGTGTTTCACATAATTAAGTTAATTAAAAAATTTGTAATATGGACTACGAAATTAATTACAATTAAAATATATGTTAAATTCGTTCATGAAATAATAATACAAATTGCATAGGACTGTGTACAAGCATTCTTCAGCCTGACCCGACATTTTGAATCGCTATTTTGAATAAATATGTATAAAGTATCAGGCGGGAAATGGACAGCATCTTCCACCTGGCTGCAATAATTCTGCAATGATTCTCAGTTATTTACAAACGCGACCTGACTTTTACCGCGATTCACGATTTCCGTAATTCGGACTCGGAGCTCGCGGTGAGAAGAGACGATCGCGTTTAAAATTCGTTCCTATATACTCCTATATAAGAAACAAGGAAGAGAAAAAAAAAAAACAGTTCGTATCACAATTGTAACGACTTAGTCGACGCGAAGCACAACGATGGTACAACAGCCGCACGTGTGTACGCGTGACGGAAATGTACTCCCGCATCTGCTCGTTTCTTCCACGTGTCACGTGAACGTTACGGTTTCTTTCTAATCCTAAGAACGCGCGATCGTTTCGTAATTCGCCTGCCACCGATTACGCGTCCTCTGCTCGCTACCGCATTATTGCACGTACGATTAAGAAAAAAGAAGAGAGAGAGAGAGAGAGAAAAGGACAAGCGGTTTTTCTGCGGGGAAGAAATCAGCGAGCTCGATCCCGTCGCTATCATTGCCACGAATGCGAGTGATCAGTCATGGAACGATTGACACGCCACGCAAATCGACACACAATTGCACCGACCGCGAACCCGTATCGCAATACTAATTAACCTGTCGATCGAAGCATGTTCATAAGTTAAAATCGTCAAATATTTACAACAAACTGGAAGCATCGGCCCCTCGCGTGAAGCTCGACCATTAAAAAAAAGAAAAAAAAAGGAAACATGGAAAACGAAGAATCCCATCGCTGCTTCACGCTCGTCGTACGGAAAGTAAACTGCTTCCTGCTTTCACCGCGTACGAAACGTACCAAGTCATCACAATAATGGACGGAGTCAGATTTCAGGCAAGTGCGACGCTCGTTTGAGGTCGAACGAGTACGAATTTAGGATAATGTCCCTAAGTACTCAGGTCAAACGTACACCTCGCCGCGTTTGCTATTCGTCACGGAAGTAGCCACTGGCATTACAGTGGTCGCTGTGGTGGGCGTCGTCCCGCCAAGTCCAGGTGACAGCGACGCGTTCGTACAAGACACGCTGCTGATCTTCCTCGAGGTATCTTGGACGCGATGATTAGGTCTACAAAGGTCGTGGCTGATGCTGCTGGTCCTCGGCCGAGTGTCCTGATTGCGGACCATGAGCCTATCTATGTTCGGCGGTTCGTGGCCATGGGACACCGAAGCTGCGCGAGTTTCTCTAGGTTGCAGCCCTGGCGACTGTGGCAGAGACATACTCCTGTCGTCCCTGATTTGCACCACGGGAGGACCAGGCAACGAAGCCGACCGTCTCCCACGGGGATTCGTCACTATCCCATTATTCTGCGTCGTCGGTACTGTTGCAACCACGTATCCTAATTTCTCAGGATTCATCAGGATCGGTGAACGATCGTTGTAACTATCGAAGGTAGGCGAGCTACCATTGCTTCCTACTGGACTGACGTTGTCTCCTATCAGAGGAGTACTTCTATCTTGATTTATTAAAGGAGTGGACCGTTCTTCCTGTCCGGTGATGCTACCGCTCCTGCTGCTTCCGCTTCCCGATCCTTCCTCCTCGCTGCTGTTCACTTCAGTCAGCGTGGCTTGTACATTATTATTTTGGTTCATCGATTTGATCATCGACGCAGACGTCGTTGTCACTAGACCTAGTTGTGTCAATTGGCTCATTGTGACGGGTGTTAGCGTGACCGGAGCGACGAGGCCGGCGCTGGTTAAAGTTGGCGATAGTACAGCTTGTGCCAGAGCTGCTGCACCAGATTTCCCAGTAGCTGGTGTCCCTTCCGCTTCTTGGATGGGCGAGAGGACGACTTGTACCACTGGTAATTCGGTTGGATAGTGGCCGTTTGCTGGTATCACTCCGACGACGCCCGCGCCGATGTTCGCCGCGTTCGTCGCCGACAGAGCTAATCTCTGCTCACGGTCGACCACCTCTTTCGTCACATCCGGCGTCGGTATGCGCGGTCGGTTCTTCAGGGAGACCGGGACCGAGTTCAGCTTCGTCATGGTACCTGTCGGGGAACGAAACGCGAATTAGACGAGCCTGTTACACGGGCCGCCTCTTGATTAAGGCGACGATTAAATTATTTCTGGCGCCGCCGGCACCGCGACGATGATCCGGCCAATTTCGATCGGTCGGCTATTACTTTTACCGCTAGGTTCGCGATGGAACGAGGAAATAAATCGTCGTCCCATCCATTTATGGAACGATTGCGATTGGATGGAATAATTGCACGGTACTTTTCCCGGCGGAGGATTTTTCTATTCTTTTTTTTTTTTTCTGTGGGTACCACGAGTGAACGGCGGGAGAAAGAAGCACAAGGTCGTAGGAAAGTTTTTTTTCGAGATGCGCGATTTCGCGATCGCGGAAATTGTTCGGATTATACAAGGTTACGCATTGCGTGATTCGTCCCGTGCGTGCCGACCGGTGGAAAAGCATCGGACGTCATGAAGAATTTCGTGAAAAGTGCATCATTTCAATATATAATCTTTTTCCACGTAAGATTAAAAATTATTTGAGCTTGTTTGAATATTATATCAAGTACACAGAAAGCACTGATTGAATTATATCAATTTTCATACAATACCAGAAATTGATTAACTAATTTTGCAATAAACACGACGTTATTTATAAACTCTGCGGGAATATTGTGAGAATTGCTCGCGTTTGTTTTTGTACGTGATTCATTTAATGATTTCAGCGAGCGATTTGGTAGACAATAAGTCATTCTGATTCAAATTTCAATCATCCGAACTCCGTTGTCTGGCACTAATTCATGGAAACGGGAGGCGCTGTCAATGCGCGTGGGAGCGTTGCGCAAGACGCATCATTATCATCTAAACAGCTCGGGGATCAACGTCATTGCGAGGAATGCGGTTTCAGACGCGCTTGGAAATTATGTTATCGCGTCTACGCGATCTGAGGATTTTATTCACCGCGAAAACACGCCGGGTTCGAAATAAAAAAATACTTGCTTTGCCGTCCCATTCTTTGACTGCTCTTCCTTCCTACCAGCCGATCGTAAAGGGACATTTTTAAATTCGGATTGTTTGTTTGCGGAAGTCCTCCGGTTTCCGGACTGCTATAGACGCTGTTGTGTCGATTTCGCGCGAAGAAACCACCCCCGCTGCTGTAAGTCGTCGAGGAACTACGCACCGATCCCATCCTAGTGATCTGACGTTGCAGCCAATTTTTTCTTCGCTCCACTAACGGAGTATCGACGCTTTCCTATAATAATTATGATAAAATATAAATATGGTTGCCCAATGATTGAAATAATAACAAATTACTCTGCATAAAAGTTTTCTGCAAAATTTAATAATAATAATTCTTAAATATGTTTATTCTTCATTTAAAAATTATTATTGGAAATATTAAATGAGAGAAATAAGAGAAAAATATATAAATGAGAAAATAATTAATAATTTTATTAAGATTGTTAATTCTTAAATATGTTTATTTTTAATTTAAAAATTATTATTGGAAATATTAAATGAGAAAAATAAGAGAAAAATATATAAATGAGAAAATAATTAATAATTTTATTAAGATTGTTAATTCTTAAATATGTTTATTTTTAATTTAAAAATTATTATTGGAAATATTATATGAGAAAAATAAGTGAAAAATATATAAGTGAGAAAATAATTAATAATTTTATTAGGATTGTTTTATAGTACTTTGTACTGAGGGATCCAAGTTCATATGACATGGACACTTACGTAATCGGCATACATGTCGTCCTGGTGGGTCTTCCGATGCTGCACATGGTTGTGGAGCTGCGTGCCGAGTATGACGTTCGCGTACAAAGCGTCGCTCTCTTTCACCTTATAATGCTCCGCCGAACCCTTCGGCTCTTCTCTTCGGTACTGTTCGCTGGCGACCGTGTACGGCAAATCTTTCGGCACGACCTCGTCCCAATATTGGTCCTTCAACAGTTCTGGATGCTCCTCGTGCATCTCGTCCACGATCATGTATCCAGCCTGTAAATTACGTCACTCATACAATAAATATCGAGCCTGTGACTCAACGAAGTCGAATTTCGATTTGATATGATCGATAATTCGGGTGAACGGAGAAAGTTGAGATGATACCTTGATGTGGCGATCTATCAGCCAGTTCAACTCGATGTCGTCGTCGTCTTCGCCGAAAGGATTGATCAACACCTCGGCGACCTTCAACCATCCCACGTAGAAGCAGAACTGGAGATTGACAAATCGAATCGATCAATTTTTGCATAACTAAACAATCGTGCTTTTCTTAATCTGGGAAATTGATTTTCTTACCTGGAGCGCAGTGAAGAATGGGAAGTACATGTCCGGTTCCTCGTATTTCCCGCCGCCGACGTCGGTGCCCTCGACAAACTGTCTACCGAGCAACGCGGAAAAGAAGTACGCGTACAGCGATAACGTGACTACCTGGAAAACATAAATAACCGTTGCTCGAACTCGTTCGATTACTCCACTGACCACCACCGCAGCAAAAACTATACGGTACTAAGAGTCTCCAATGATGAGGATAAAATTGAGTCGTTTTTTAAATTAATGGCAAAATAATGAGCGAACAACCGGCTCAAATAATTAATAATAAGGGTATAAAATAAAATAAAGGGTATGCATTATCCTCTGTGCAAAGGAAATAATTTCAAGTATGATCTATAAGCGAAGGAATTTTTCCTGCTATCAATTTCACCCTCTTGTTAATGCACGGACAGGTTTGAAATCATATCAAGGTCGTCAAGAACGGTGCCTTTCTCATCGAAGGCCACCAGGAAACGGTGGTTACCACGAACGCTTGTTATACAGATAAAATAAAAATCTTATCTCCAGACGTCGATCAACGATTTGTGGATATCCGAGGATGCGAAAGGATCGAATCGCGTGTGAAATTGTTTCCGGTATATCGACGTTTACTCGCTCATTTGCCGTCCTTGACCATGTGCTGTGCTTTCTTGATCGTATACTACCGACGATTATCCACGTTCGCATTTACATGTGCTTTTTTTTTATACACGTTCTTTTACAAACTCGAGATCAAATGTCAGCATTAAAATCGGTTTCGTCTGACTTAAACACTTATTTGCATGCGCGGTGTAGAAGCGGAGCGTTTAAAAGAAGTGAAAACGCGTGTACACGGGATTTACAAGACGAAAGACTGACATTTGCGCGGTACTGTTTCGACACGAGAGCACGACGGGGAGAGAATAATTGCAACTTTGCTCTTCCTGAACATTCTCTGCTTCGTCACTTGACCAGCTAATTCGCGGCAATTTCGCGAAGCGTTTACCTCCAGAAATTTTCGTAATAAAACGTCTCTCCAACTGTAACGAATCGGCGGGTATACCTAGGTTTCAACGCTCCCTCCGGGTTCCGTTCCTCGCCGCGGAATTCGAATCATTTCCACGTTGATTAATAAGCGAACGCAAATCGCCGGCGAGCTCGATTAACTGGTATGTGTAATTTATGCGAGGAGCGGTGGCAACGGGAATAAAAATCAGCCGTATTTCGCAGCGCCGATGACTAACAGCACGGTTTTACCCCATTGTGTGCCCGGACGATCTAAATATAATCGATAATGAGATTCTAACGATCGAGACGTCTCCGTGAATGAAGAAACTAATCAATCTTCCGTGCACCTGTCTTTGCAGATTTCTGAATTTCGCATCCTGCGAATTTACAGTTCAATAAAAAGATTCAGAAACATGCAACACCTCATATTTCCCAAAGTTTTTGGAAGTGATAGAGCATTTCTACTTCCGGACTCATTTTTAGCGCGAGAAAGTTTATAAAAATCGTTACGAAAAAAAATGTGTTATCCTTCGCTCGGTGATGCAATCCCGTTCCATGAATGAACACGGTTTTTTCTTCGGCCATGTAAACCCGACCGTGACTGATTCGTTGCTCATCGCGCTTTTTAAACCGGTCGGTGCATTCATTCTCAGAGGACGCGGATACCTCCGAGACGCAATTTGTCAAAAGTCAACAAGTCGCAATCGCGCGGCTATTGATCACGTAAATGGCGTGCGTCTCCGCGGGATTGCGGCGCGAGTGGATATTTAGTAGCGCGAAAATAATGGCGTCCGACGATTAGGGACGTTAGCTTCATCAGCAATTATCGTTGCACAATGCATACGCTGTGGCTAATTGCGAATACGAAACAACGTTCCGAGAACGGATCCATTTTACGTTGCAACGGATCGGAGTCCTTCGAAGTGGATAAAAGAACCGCTGTTAACATCGATCTTGGATTAAGTGAATGATTTTTCATAAGCGCGACCTCCGCGATTACGCATCGAGCCTTTTATCGATGATACCGTGTCGCAACGCGCTGACGCACTTTCTAATGATGACCACTTGCCGGCTGAAAGCTCGTTAAGCTTCACGGAATTAACATAGAAAACGATTAACTTTTGTATTTTAAAGAAATGCGATAACTTTCTGTGAATCCGAATAGAAATGCACCGTTCGGCAAATCGGCTCCTTAACGGAGCATGTCATTGTTGCAACTTTCCCGGAAGGATAAGTCTATAGCCGGAGAAACACGAGGAAGGTTGAAGTTGTATCGTGACAAATTAGTTGGAGGAAGTACCAAGAGAAAATCTCACATTGTAAAGGTAAGAAGAAAATTATCAGGTGACTAGGAATGTCTTGCCCGTTCGTGCATCTAATAAATTAAACAGCGGATGAGTCACGTGTAATTGTTTTGAGGAAAGTCGCTTTGTTAAGATTGCGTTTAGTGTGCACAGCTGTAAAACGATACGATTTGACAAATAAATTAACAGTAATAACTTTGTGTAGGATGAAATTTGTTTTTTAGATCATCCTGTCATGTGAGCTTGGAAACGGTGCAAATGCAATTAGTATGCAAAGCATTAGCTGTTGTTTTTCTAAACAATTAAGTGCATTATGATGTCAACATTTCCTTTGAATGGAAAGTTTTAATTGTAAAATGGACAATTCTGAAGCTGGCAGAAAAAGTGATAAAAGTGGCAATATAATGACAATAAAAAATTGAGAAATGATGTATTATATTATATATTATTTTGAATAATAGAATAACGTTACTTTTACATCCTCGAAAGTAACATTGTTTTCCCATGAACTCAATGAAAGTTACGCAAGCCTGCACTTCACGCTGGCAGCACTATCATAGTCACGGCGAAGAGAGGACGTGTGTGAAGTGATGAGAATCAGAATGAAGACTTTTGAGGATATCTCTCAATGGCGGTTTACGTCGTCGACAATTATTCCGCTTCTTAACGATTCCTGAATGAGATTGGGAACGGAGTAACAGTGCCGTTGTTCGATTAAATCTTAACCTTTGTGTTACTTGTCAACAAACGGGTTTCACACGGCAAGAATCGGTAAATGAAACTTGCTCTCCTCCGTCAACCGCATAAAATTTATTTGCATGATATTAAAATTATTTAAAGACAAGAGAATATTAATAGTAATCGTACCGGCTTGTAAGTTTGACTCTAATGAGATTTGAGATTGATCGAGTTGCAAACCGAGCGGAAATGTTAGTGGAAGTGATCGGGTGACCATAAATTAATTCGGGAAACAGAGGCGCAACATCGACAGGTGTTCGACACGGTTCATAGTTTGTAGAGTATCACGATACCCACCTGAGTGTAAACGAGAGGAACGCAAACAGTGTCGTAACCAATGAGCGCGCCAAGCCTCTTCCGGATGTCGCTCAACTCGACGAGGAGGGTTTGCACTACTTGGTCGCTGGTTATCAGGGCCTCCCTCCTGGCCCTGTTGATGATGTTCGTCGCCCAGACGAGCGGCATCCAGTACTTCGACATGGCCGCCTTCTTGTTCATCATCTCGAAGATCTTTTTCTCAGACTCCATCATCAGACCTGGAACAAAAGTCAAAGCCGCTCGGTCACTTTTTGCTTATCACCAGACAACGGTTCCTTTGATTTATGAGAAAATTAGTATAATACGAATATCACCTATTCAATGATTGCATTAATTTTGTCTAACTATGAGATAAGTAATTTGATCATCATTTCCTGATTCTCGCCACTTAAGATCTTTGATTAAAACTTGAATGAATTTCTTGGAATATCCGATGTATATTTATCAAATTATAATTGCGTCACGTGACTGGGACCGATCCCACGTTGTCTTTAGCTGAACTCATGTGCAGTTCGTTAATAGACGAACACGTATGCATACGTGCTATGTAGCCGAGTGATCGCGACTTTCGCGCGTGCATCCGCCGCTGCGTAGTCGTTTGCTCGTTACGTGAATGCAAATGCACATGAAACTTCAGGCGAAGATTTTCGATTCTCGGGGCCGCGTCACGTGTACCGGTGTGTCTCATACTTTAATCACGTAGCCAACGTCCCGCGGGACATGGCATTTGAATGTTAACACCGTTTTATTATCTCGAACGAATCGTCTATTAGCGTACTCCGCAAAAATTAACCTCGTAAAGTTCATTCATTAGAATATTATGTACGATCAGAGATATGGACATTCTCCTTTGTCCCGGTCGCGGATTACGTAATACGTGTTACGTTGTCGAGTTTATGTCAGCGCAATTAAAATTCTGGTACATTTTCATGGCATTAGACGTTTACGAGACAAAACGACGATATAAATAAGCCTTATTCTAATATTTTTGTAACTTATTTTTATTATTATTACTTTGTGTAAAAAGCAACTGATGCAAGAGAAGAAAGGATGGTCCATTATAATCGACGACACAACGATTATGCAATTATTTATGGCTGGTCACATGACTTATAGACACGTGAAAAACGATGGATGTAACGATCGAGAATAAACTGTTAGTCAGACAATCGTTCTGTTTAACGCGCCGAATGGACCGACTGTAAAACCGTGAAATATGGACAGTGGATTTCCGAAAGAAAACCAGACGCCCGCTGGAAGAATGCTAAGGTTTACTGGTTTCCGTTCACAATTCACATTACGTGTCGATTATGTAACGTCTGCTTGATATATCCGCAGATAGCGTTACAGGTACAATTAATGACGTTATAGAAAGTTCCACGTGCAACGGAGAGACTGCAGTCCGACTATCCAAGAAACGATGCACTCTTCTACGAATCTTCCTTACTAAAAATCTCTGAGCCCTGATTTATTAAAAATAATATTGAAGAATTCTTCATACTCGTTTTTTATACGTATTCTTGGTCATTTTCAAGTTAACAATGGAAACTTTCTACAATGGCTGTACCGACTCTGTTATAAAATAATAATATTATTAACCACTGTGTTACGTATTAAATATTTATCGAACTATTTCACATTGCGAAACGAAGGCTGTGAGATAGTGGTTATTCCAAATTACAATAGCGTTCGAACGGCATATGGTGCAATTGAACGTCTAATGGCCTGTAGATTTCAATGCGTCGGCAATTAGTGAGCGACCTCGAAATCAATATGCTTCTTAGCGACGCGCAACAAATAATGAGGGAAAAAATTGTGAGAAACCAGCTTTCATAAATAACAGTCGATTTCACAAGCTGTTACTTTCCTTCAAATACGCGCTACTTAGATATGATACGGTAATCACAGCCGCATTTTTGCTTTTTAAACATGCAAAGTAAACAATATAAGTCGAGTTGATGAAGAACTAAAATAAAATACGGATATTTAAAAATAAAATATTATTTCATTTCCCCTTCGTTGCAGCATTCCGATCTCTTATTTTCAAGACTGTCTTGTTCTCCTTCGATCGAAGAGCATGCGGCCATTTAGGTGTCGTTCTGTGTTTGTGTATTCCATTGCGTCGAAATACGTCGTATAAACGAGCGACAACATTTTTACGCGTTTTGTCATCTCGAACGACGCGTCGATCGCTGGACAATCGTCGACGATCGCGCGACGTTTCGTATTTTATGGACACAAGGCGAACGGTTCGAGATTCTATCCGGGACTGATGGCTTTAAAGATCGGCCGGTCGTTTCGCAAAAAACGATCTGAAAAGTCACGACGCGAAAAGCGGTCGTAACTACGCTCGAACGGTGTCCGTTCGGGTAACGGGAATGCGGTAATTTCTCTCCAGGGGAATCTTTTTATTGTTAAAATAAAAACAAAAGAGTAGTGCAATACGTGTTGTCCTAATACAGACATTTTTTGCTTTTCATTATGTATTGGTTATTTCTTTCAAAATTCGATGCAGTTCTTATAAACTATTTTATGATTAATATGTAATCACGACTGGAATGTCCAAAAAAAATGTAATTTTTATAGTAGAGTCGCCGGGGCAAAGAAATACAAGTCTCGATTTATAGTTTAATCATTATGGCACAAGTACTATTCGCGTGGGAGTAGAAGTAATAATTCTAATCGCAAAAAGCAAGGTGCGTAAAATATTATCGACGTACATAAGCAGCTACGTTCTTGATCATTTCTAATAATAATTTTAATGCCTAATTTTTCATTGCCGATTAAGAGACTTATTAAGTTCGTTCGCATCGCTGAAATTATAACAGATCGATGGAAGCGATCAATGCTATCTGGTCGTTCAGTTCTCGATGGAACAAATGCGCTAGCTACGCCGCGCTACCGGCTGAATCGATATGCAATCTGTTCTTTATTCGGTGTGCACGACCTTGATGCAATCGCATGGTCACATGGGTTCTATACAATGAGTTCGAGAATTTGTAACCGAGAGACTCGTGAGCCATAACTCATCGTGTGAGTCACGCCGAACCCACGAATACGGTATCGGCAATGTGACCGAGGTGCTCGCAGTTCGATTAATAATTGCCGTTTGTTTTAGTTCCGATCATCCGCGGCTCACGTTTTCGGAAGAAATGCTCCTCGGAAGTGGTTAGAACGTACGTGGAATCTGTTACGGCGTGCCTTTCGCAACGGTCGATTGATCGATAGCGTATCATTTATGTCACCGCGGCAATCGACTTCTGCCAATTAGCAATAAAATTGATGGAACAATTATCATCCTGCGCANCATCCGCGGCTTACGTTTTCGGAAGAAATGCTCCTCGGAAGTGGTTAGAAACGTACGTGGAATCTGTTACGGCGTGCCTTTCGCAACGATCGATTGATCGATAGCGTATCATTTATGTCACCGCGGCAATCGACTTCTGCCAATTAGCAATAAAATTGATGGAACAATTATCATCCTGCGCGATCGATTCGGTGTGGTCGACGCGAGGGAAGGGAAATTGTTTTTCTGGAAAAGGAAACGTGTCCCAGGAACTTGGGAAACGGCCTGGTTTTTCCTGGCTAAAGGAAATATTTGACGTTCTCTGTTATCGGAACTCGGCCGCTTTCGCACGTTACACTTCACAATTTTTGTAGGAAAAAAATGCTACAATGAAAAACAATGCAATTCCAATAAATTTTTTATAGCATTTTATATATGCGATTAAAGAATTATGTGTGCATGGTTGAATTGGATTGAAATAGAATCGTAACATTTATCTTGATTAGATTTCTGTGATAATGACTAATAATTATCGATAAAGCTACAATAGAAATATTAATATTATAATTACTATAGTACTGTTAGTGACTTTCTTTGTCTCGCTATAGTGTATCAGAGTTCAATTTACACAGTGGACGACCGACGGAAGAGTCGATGACACAATAACATGATGTGCAAATATCCAAAGAGAATCGGTTACTTCACACGATCGACAGTTGCTAACAAGACGAAATCGACGTTAATTATGAAAGTGTTCGCGGGTACGCGGATCCTTGACGCGAGCAGTTTACACGTCAGATATGTAAGTCAGTAACATGAATCGTGTACAATCATCGCGAATCGAATGTAAACGTTGCACCGTGTGCACGCGTGCGATTCTTATTAATGGGACTATCGATCGTCCAACGAAGACAATAAAGTCGACCAGCTTCGGTAAACGTTTCATTACCATTTTAATCAAGTCGACGCGTAGATAAGCGTGTAGCAATAACGTCGTGAAAAATGGGAGTGAAGCGCTGTTCGATTTTGAGAAACGATTTCAGAAAATTGCGTGTACGAGCAAGTCGACTGGCTAGAATGGCTTCGAAGAAGAAGAAGAAGCCCTAGTACTCGTTACTGGAGGATGTTTACCTCTCGAAAATATCAGCTGAGGTGGAAGATAAAGCGGAGAGGGAGCGGTCCGAGCAGAGCCACAACTCTGATGCACAACGGGCTCGAACGTGAAGAACGCTCTCCGGGGTCAATAAACGCGGGGATCCTTGCTCGGCTGGCAAGGTCGCCACTCAGGCAAAAAATCAACCATGTTCTTCGGCCTCTCCTTCTTCTCGTGCCTTCTTCGTCCACCGGACCGAGGCGACGCGGACGCTGAAAACCATCGTTCAGGGAGAAACCAGTCCCTCAGTCCAGTTCCCGTACATACATGGACACTTTCTTACACAGGAATGTATTCAAATAATGATGGATTACGTGGGTATTTTTAAACCCTGGAGAACCGATTTATTCCACAAAACCTTGCTAAAGCAATACCGCAAAAATCATGTAACTGTTTCAATGAATTTGCGAAATTATTCAAGAATTTACAAAATTTCTGCTCATTTCTATTTTAGAATTGCTTGAAAATTTCAGATTGATCGATAGATTCGTTCGATGTCTAGTCATGTTTGTACAGCGAAACGGCCTCCGAGTTGACGAAAGCCAAAGTCAGCGGATTGACAGTGAACTTCATAGGCTTTCTGGCCACGTGACATCGCGATACGCTTGTTTTTGGCGCGCGTGTTCGGACACGCAGCCAAACACGGCGTCGTGGCGACGTTCGGCGCCAGTGAAACTGGACTGATTAGGAAATATCGGCGCGTAATTAGAAGCGGGCGAGTTTAAATGATTGCGGGCACACGCGACCGCTGATGCGCCCTGGGTGTAAATAGAGGATCGGCACGGCGAAGAGAAATTCGTATTGTCCACGCCCGGCCGGAGGCGTGCGACTATTTTGTAGACACGTGTATGGATTAGCCGTAGTACCGTACATACCTTGCGAACGATTTCACTATCAGTCGTCGACACCTTGAGGTGAAGAAACGTGAATAGAAAGACTAGTTTCTATTCTTACTGAAAACGATTCATGCAAAACCGGTTCGCATTCAATTTTTGTGAACCTGAAAAAGTGAGTGAAAAGATCATGTAAATTTGATGGAAGTTTGGAAGAAATTGATTGTAGAAATGATTCGACATTCTCTATCATGGTTTTTATAAAGATTGAGTTTTGGATCGTCTTTTAACTCTTAACGTGTTGCAAGGATTCTTGTATACCTTATTTTACTCTCTCCGCACATTCCTCAACCGCGTATTGCTCTTAATGATTTCATACGTTTGTAAACAGCGGTAATGAATTGCATCGTCGTACTTAGAGCAAGCAGTCTTTAGCGTTAATCATTTGGAAGACTAAGTTTAAATAATCTATGACGTATGGGATAATTTAGCGGATAGCAAAACCAGGAATATTAATCATGTTTGGAGATACAGCTAATTTACACAGGCGCAAACTGTTTGAATTATTCAGTCATCGGCGAGTTAATTAGTAGCGTTTCAACCGCATGATCACGTGGCATCAACACGTATCACGAAAATGGAACTTGGAATTTGGAGCGAACTACATGACAAAATATTAACGAAGAAATTGAAAATAATGAATACAATTTTTGACTTGCAGGTCAATAGGTCATTGACAATAAATTAAAATAAATTCGTGGCACGTTATATTCCTATATTTCACCTTGATTGAACTTTGTACAGAAAACGTCCGACCTTACTCAAGGCCGACTTCTCCGAGAGAGTCAAAGCCGTCGCATTTCCGGCATTTCAGCGACACCGACGGTAAGTAGTCAGGCATCGACTTACGACCGCCTGTGTACAGTACTCTGGCGTGTTATAACTGTTTACGGAAAGGTCAAGGAAGCAAAACCAGTGGGTTAGGGTGTTCCGTTAATTTTAGAACAGCAGTTTTTCCCTCCGTTGCTTCACGGCTCGGGAGACAGGCGTCAAGTTCGAGAATGCGTGTCGAATCAACCGGGAACGCTGAAGTCGCGCGTCGGTGCCTTCATGACTTGACGGACTTCCGTTTTCATCGGACAACCACCGATTCGCGGCACCGACGCTCGTCGATTTTCCACGCGCGTCGCCGCCTTTTACATCGAACGCTCGTAAATAATCGGATCGTGGATCTCTGGTGGCGCGCGCACACTCTCCACGGGAGTAATTATTTTCTTGCCCATCGAACGGGCGCCAGATTGGTATGCGTAATAGCGGAGAAACTCTGTCGTCGGATGAATAATTTGCGCTAAATATAGGTAGCGCGTGCTCCGTATTACGGTCGACGGATGCAATCGGGCATGGTGCATGTACAGGGTGGGCCAGGTGAAAATACCAGTGCCATAAACCATAATCAGCTAATATCTCGAATACCACATTATACAGTGTCCTAGTATTGCTATATACAATCGTGAAGGAGATGATTGACACGAGATGAAAATTGTACCAACAATAGTGTGACATTTTTAATAATTCTCAAAACGACCTGTTATTCTTGGACGAATGCCTCAACAAGAGTCAGTTTATTTCCGTAAGATAATTGTAAAGTACAACGTTTCGGCTCATTTGTAAGCCCTTATCAAGCGTTAATCCACAACAACAATTAAAAGTAATCAGAAACGGGAGACTCTCGCCAACGGTTTAACAGAATCAAACATTTTATAACGTCCAGTTAAGACTCACAATATAAAAGGTCAAAAACACAAGCTTCATAGTCCCGAAAACGGCACCATTCAATTAAAATGTCACAACTTAAAATTAACCGAGAAAATCATTTTGTATAAATTCAAACGGTAAAACTAACTAGTCATTCGTACTGTTATCTGTCAATTATGGTTCTGTCCTCGAGGACTCGCCTTATATATATTTATATAGTGTGACATCCTGTATATTGTCTAAAATTAATAAATGGATGAACTACATCGAAAATAATTAATAAAATAAATATCTTGATGGAGAAATTGAAATATGCACAGAATGCAAATATAACATCAGAGCGTATCTTATTTTTCCTCGTAAGAGCCTTGACATTTGACCCACCCAGTACATGCGATCTGCGGAGACAGTGGCTAAGAAGAGGAAACGGGTTTTCGAGTTTCTTGTTCAGACGGTCGCGGCCACAATGATGACGACGCCGATCGCGGGGATAATGATGATGATGGCTCGGTACGAGCTACCACCGCCATTCCCGCGCGGACCGAAGAAGCAGCGTCTATCTCGGCGAGCCTAGTTGCTGGTCTAGCCAATTACCACCTGTAGCCAAAGACAAATTATGGCTATCATTACCCGTGGCTATATTTAACATCGTCCGCATTCAGTACCTCGGCTGGCCGCTACCAATGGCAGGCCTTATAAATAGATCTCTGTTCCACAGTGAAATTCGCAAGGTTTCAGATGAAATCAGACCACATCACGGCCGTGGAACTTTCTGCGATTACGTCCAGTCGCCGAGCTTGAGTCGCAATTCTGATAAGGCTCCAATCAGGATTGTTACGGTGGAGAACGATGAAAACTGTTATAGGAACACGATTACCGGCAAGGTCGTTAGGCGGTAGATGTAATCAACGTCCGCGATTAATGAAATGAGAGAACGTTCGATAACGCATCGGGGCGGTGCAAGGCGCCACGTTAACGGTGAAACTGGTAACGGAGAGGCGGCGGCACTCGGAGAAGAAATCGGCAGAAGAACGAACGAGATCTAAGAATCGGTCGAGACCCACCGTGGAAACCAGAGGAATCGGTGATTAGCTTATCGAATGACATGGTATCGGTACTCTAGATACGTTGTAATTATCAAGCGGCCGTTTCAACTTGCTCGCGAGGAGAGAAAGATCGGCTCGCGATGGAAAGAAAAAACGACGGCAACGAGGCCAGGTACAAGAAGCCTGTTGTAACGTCGGCTCTGGGAATAGATGGTAAACTACATGGTGCTGGGCTGGTCGCGTCGTCGGCTTCCTACCGCGAGCAAAACGACCGTCAGGCATGAGGGAAAAGGAAAAGGATGAGGAACTGGCGCCGGCGCTCCGCGTTTCTAAGCGGTCTTGGCTCGCTTCTTGAAAATTACCCGGACGCACGTGAAAATTGCCTGGCGGCGCGAGCCGAGCCGCTCGATTTACCTCGCCGACCCAGCTCTCGAGATTCTCCTAACATCGACATTTTCAGATCGCGGAATTGGCACGTAGACTAGGTCAAGTTGAAAATCATCGCTACTCAATTTTACCTAAAAAGTACCATATAAGTATCAGAATCGATTTACCAGACTAGAAACTTTGAATAAAAAAATTATACATCGTTTATATAGCCTCGAGTAAAAATTCATATATGCATGTAAACTTATGTCAAGGAAAGGTATTTTGACAAAACATAGTAACTAGATAAATTTGTATTGTAATATTATTTTATTTATATTAGATATAATTTCCTATCAAATATAATTCAAGTGAATACTGTCAATGAATATTTACATAAGTCTGTGCAATGGACAAAACCGTGGTTTTCTTGATAGAGATTTTCGCGGAACTTCTTGCTGTTCTAACAGTCGCTGACGCCGAGTTCCACGTTTTCGTTTATCAGTAGTCATTAGTAACGTAACACGCTAAAATTAAACCTGAGGACTCTCTTTCCTGAGAAAATTAGCGACCGGGTTTTTTTTCGACAACGCAGAGAATTAGCAATATTGTTGGCTGCGCTAATGAATATTGCGAATTCTTTAGAAATATTTTTCGCCGATACCAGATTTGCAGCGTCTTTCGCATGGTTCCGTGAAAGTCAACGACCATAACGGTCTCGTCGCGATGCGACTGGTAAATAGAATCGTTTGCAAATTAACCGCTCTAAAATCAGCTCGGTGTGCACGTTTTACTGCTGTTACGCATAGAATACTCATGCCCACGAGAGAACGATTGTCTTTCCTTCGGTGCATTTTCTCTAAAACAGCGGAGTTGAGAGTTATAAATAGAACACTGCGATATTTCGTGCTCGTCTATAAAATGACAAGTGACCTTCCTAGGTTTCCATATTTCTCCATTAAACACCATTTACTTTCAAACGATGTTTGTGCAGAAACATTTGCAAACTATAGAATTAAGCAAGAAATACATAACGTGTGCGATGGTCCTCCAACGTCATAGCAGTATTAACATATCGTTAAAAAAACAACCGAGAGGAGAGGTATGGTTCTCCAGAAGGTTGCAGAGAGAGTCCGATGTCCTTCCAGTTCCTCGTTCCTCAAGATCACGGCTGGACGCTATGTTTTATTTACGCGACCATAAACATCGACGTAACCCCTCGAGAGGACGTAACATCGGCAAAATCGCAATTAAATCCGGGTGTTACCAACCGGTACGTCCGATATCGGGCCTCCCCATCGAGCTTCCATTCCTGTTTGAAATATCGTCGCTTATTTTTTCCCTCTATAAACGGAACGGCGGCGTCGCATTCTCGCTGCATGAATTATTGATGGGGATCTCGCGCAACGATCCGCGGATGTTTTGTTGTTCGCCGGAGACAGGTTCGCCGGAGACAGGTTCGCCGTGGAACAGATTTGGATCGTCTTCTTTCGCCGATCGACGATCCCGTGCGCGTGTTCCCTCCGCGACCCGACGTGCGTGACGCTAACTCGTTCACGTGTTCCAGCGGAGATAATTCCGCGGAAAGATCGTTTCTTACGAGCCGATCCCGTCACTTCTTTCTCCGGCTACGGCCGACGGCGCGGCGTGCCTCATGTTCATGGAAGATTCGCGGAATCGGCGCCAGAAAAATGCGTGCTATTTCTAGTCGACGTGCTCATCCGCGCCGATTGACAAAAAGCCTGCCGGGACTCGCGTCTTTCTTTTGCGTCCCGGGAAACGGTTTCTTTCCGCCTGTCTACTTGACACATGCGACGGCGAAGTGTAATTGTGAAAATTGTCACAGGTTTCTTGGAACTGCTTCGAATTATCCGATACAATCATTCTTTACAATATTTTTATTTAATTGACTGTACTTCTTTATATGGAGATTGAAACTTCATTGTAGTTTCTTTGTAGGAAAATATATACATTTTATGTGCATGGAGAACGATTATGTTCATGAAATCGATTAATTACGATTTAGAATTTGAATTTGTAATTGGCGCTCATTATTGTAGCCCGCGGAATTATGCAGTTGTGCACGCATCTTTACTTAGCGGATAAACAATATGGCGGATTATGTACGAAAGTGTATCACGTGTCCTTTGTTTTGGCTAGTCAATTGTGATATTTTTGCGTTCTCAGAGTAAATTTTCGTAATATTTCAAGTGATTTCCTTTCTACAAGCTTCATTTTATAACAGAATGCGTTAGTTTCCAGGAATTTTCGAATTATGGGTGTATTTAACTCTAACCAAAGTTTGTACTGGGTACCTGTTTAAAACTCCACAAGTGATCATCGCAGATTGAATTTTTGATATACACAAAACGAGCAGGTGAATGCGATTTCGTATATCAAACAGAGGATACCTCAAAAAATAAAATGTATCAAGGACGATCTGTGTAACCATAATATTCTGTTTCAGATGTGAACACGATCTGACCTCCTATCCTTCAAGAAATCGTGCAGTAGATCGAGCTGACAATGAGTTCGAGTGTCAACGAGCATCAAGTAGTAAGTGATTCAATTTTACAATAGCTTGCATGATGAAGCTTCGATATTTTTTAATCTGCATGTGAAAATCATCTGTATCTTATTTCCTTGGTATCAAGGACTGAACGTGAACAATATTTTCCTCTGTTATTCTCAAATATTCTGATATATTCAGATCAGATAAGAAAGTGCCAAAATCAAAACTGAGTTAAAGTAATAATGGCGTCAATATCTTGATACGTGTTTTATAATTGTAAGCGTTTGAAGGTTATACATGACACATAGCTAAGTTTCGACTGAATAACGGTTCCGCATTGCAAATGCAGCACCGTTTATCATACAATGGATCCATACGAATTGCTTATCGAGTCTTAATTGGGATTCCTTGGGGATTGTCAAAAATCTTCGCTGGTCTCTCGTTTTGGAAAGGATTCGCGCACATCTGTCGTCAAATCGGCCTTGTTACCATAAGCAGCGCTTAATTGTATAGGAACTGGCGTGCGAGTTAATTGGCGATAAGTCCTTGAAGTAGCGATAGTCAGGAAGGAAGCATAACAGATTTTATCGCTTCCAAACAGTATTTCGAAGAAATCTCTTAATCCGCTTACCGGATTGAATATTACGATCCATCGATCTTCATCAATCTTTTCTCTTTGACAGTCGATGAGTCGATGAAAACGTGATCAAAACGTTTAGCAACAAATGAGATAAAATCGCTCGTGTAGAAAGCGAAGCAATTTAATGAAGCGTGTCAGAAATGCTCTTACGTAACTCTCAATTCAATTATTATAATTATTAAAAAACAGCCTCAGGTGAAATATAGATTCCGTCATTTGTTTTCGACGATATCATTATCACAGATTAGAGAGGAAATGTTTTACATATTTCAACATTTCCGTAGCTCCTGATCAAACCAGTAAATAGCTCGTAACTGGTGGAACGAGATTGTTTAGTCGCTTAGACTTTTTCTCTCATCGCGTGACGACAAATGAGATACATGATAAAAAATTAAAAGAAATCTGAATAGTAACTCACTGACCAACGTCTACGATGTGCTGAAGCGTTGGGAATCGTCTCTTTACTCGTAACGAAATCCTCTGCAGAGTGATGACGTACGCGAGAACCGCGTATCTCACGATGTTTCTCCTCATCAGCCTGCCTCTCTCATCCTGCAATGTGAAAACGTTTCAAAATTATCATCCCGAACGAAAGCTTTCGATGTTTGTCATATATACAATCAATACCAAAAGTATTGATACTTAAAATACAAAATTTAGAGTTTCGTCTAATCTCAACATTAACATCTTGTTCTTGGGTCCAGAAAGTGAATTAAAAAATAGTAAAATATTTGAAATGAAATATATTATTATGAATCGTTGCGTGTGTGTGTGAAATTTTAATGTACACAGATTAAGGAAATTAGCAGCAGGAAATTAGAAAGAAGTCGGTAGCATCAGAATTCGATTGCACCGAATGCTGGACACGTTCCCAAAGTCTTGTACACACTTTCCCTCGGTTCTCTTGGCCCGTGGTCGCGAGTCGTCGCCAATTTCGTGCCGATTCCAATATTAATAGGAGAAAAACCGGTGGCGCCTGCCGGCTATTTTTCCTTTCGTTTCTGGCCAACGACGCGCGTGCATTTTGTAATCCGCTGCTCGTTTTGTAATCAACGGCCGCAGCGGTTAACGATCGCGCGCAGTCTGCACTCGGAATGTCAATTCGGGCTCGGAAATCGGTAGCCAACGATTGATTCCTGGATCGGAAAATTTCCACGCGTGGTAGAAGAAGGAAAAAAGCAATTGTCACCGTTAAACGATTTTCGTGACGCGATACGATCGGTCTTGCCGCGGTAATCCGTTGCCAATCGGTGCTGGTAATCGTGTCGGTAATCATTAATTGAACGGAGTATCGAGCGATTCGTTACGTATGTAGAGCACGACGAGATTCAGATGAAGCGTTTTGTGGATCGAGGCACGTCTCATCCTTTCGATATAACGCATGCAACCACTGAAGAAAGTTTGTCGAAACTAAAATTTTCGAGGCTAATAACACGTGGACGTATAGTGAGAGTAAAGAGACTCACATTAATTCACAGTTTATGTAATAAATTTTATATATTGTACAAATCAGATGTTTAGGTACAATAATTAATATCAGATAATTCAAATACTATTTTGATAATATATAAACTGTAATTGTTATATTTTTTTATGTACATATAGTCAGCCTTTACTCTCACTGTGTGTGCTAATTGATAATGATCCGAGCCATAATTTGGACGAAGAAAGTTGAACGCCGTGAACCGTGTCTTGGCATTCTATTGTAAGAGGAAACGGAGTTCGCTATTGATTAATTAATTACCGCTACGTAGCGTGTTCCGCCTAAAGTTTCAACATTAGCTCATTTGCACTTTTAACGCTCGAATTACACTTTCTTAGACTTTACGAAATATAGTTGCAAGTTGGTATACGATTAAATGCATAATCATCGAAACTCTTAGTAACGATTTTTAATTATACTTTGATTGAAATCGTGAAACAAACGCTCTTTGAACATTGTGCAAAAAGGATTCATCGAGCATGAGTTTATTTGGATTTATCTAAAATTATCAATATAATTGAAATGAAAACTTGACGATAGGGAACATTATTATTTTATAGGGTAAAATTATGTTATGAAATATTCATGCTTGCCATGTTTTTTATGTTTTCATGAAAAGGTCAGTTTTTATTGGAGATAAGGATTGATCGTAAATTTAATGAATGGATATTCGAAACATTTGAATGCTTTCAATATTTGGAACTTATAAAATTTTGTAGGCGATTGTACAAGTGTAAGTAGTGCCTCACAATTAAAAACTTCACTTTTTAAGACTATCCTCGTTCTCAAAGTATTTTGGTGTCGCTTGTACGAATAGGCGAAAAATGGGGTTACGTTACATTCCATATGGAGTCTCCTTTTTTCAACGATTCACAGTTATAGACTAATTAGTTTCACCTTCGTGCGGGTTCTTCGCATTCTTCGCCCGGAGCGATCCTACGCTCTGTCTATCTATTCACCCATTTGAAACTCACGTTTGAACACATTTGATAGGTTGTCCTAATCGAAAAATCCCCAACTTAAATCTTCTAACATACAGTTTTAGTAACTCATTATATTTAACTATTTCTGTAACTAATTATTCAGTTCGATCATAAAACGTTTTTTTAAAACAAATTCAGATGCAAGTACCTATGGAATAAGTAATAAAAATTGTCTTCTTAGTTTTTAATTTCCATNCATAAAACGTTTTTTTAAAACAAATTCAGATGCAAGTACCTATGGAATAACAGTAATAAAAATTGTCTTCTTAGTTTTTAATTTCCACAACGAAGCCCAGTTCTCTTCTTTTTCAAATTTTGCTCAGAGCATCTGTTCTTTGCAGTACCGCGAGTTCACACCGTCGCGCGTGTAAGAATGCACGATTAGCAGTTTGGAAAGGATCCTGCTCGCGAGGGAGAAGGTGGAAGTCAAGGCATCCTCCTCACCTCGGGCCCTGAATTCCAATTAGATTTCAATGAAAGGCACAGCCCAGAAGCTCGTGCTGCCCACTCTCCTAGCTGCTCATTCACAAATCCGATACTTCGCGTTACGTGACTACACGACACCCGCGGACTCTCTGCAATGTCTACATACATACATATGCATACGTAGAAAACTACATACATATATACGGTCCCGTTCCTTTACCTGGAGACCTTGTCTCGCGCCGCGTGCAGAAATTCGCGCGCTCGCTATTGTTCCATACGTTCGATCCGCGTGCAACTTTCTCGCCTGAAAATCGGAACCTTCGATCGTGTTATGCCCGTCAAACGGGCGCGTGTAATCGCTGTTTCATAGTCGAAACCTAACGTTCGAAGCACGTAACGATGGGAACGCGACTGGAGAGTAGTATGTTACGGAAAGAAGGACGAGGAAGCGAATACTTCGCTACGCGGTCAGTCTCTTTAATCGACAAATTAGAATCTTCATCAGTGAATCTTTTACCTCAGTATTCTAATATTTTATTAGAGAAAATAATATGTATATTTCTTCAACATGTGTACAAAAGGAGATACAAAGAATTTATAGAGTACATAGAATGCCCCAAAAAATGGACAAGTTTTGTACATTATTTAAAGGTATATTTTTTACGTTGACTCTCACTGGAAGCGTGTTTAATGGTTCCGCTGTGCAATACCGGTAGCGAACGTCTAGCCTGGTTTCCAGCCAGCCCGTTCACTAGTTCCAGGTGATATATCCGTTCGGATTTTACGGAGCGTTAACGGCGCGATGCAGTCCGCGGGTGTGCACAACGCGTAGGTTCGTCCTTCTTTCTCGCCACGATACACGTTGCACTTTCACTTCGACGACGTGTCATTGACCACCCAGCTGAAGGATCGTTCCGACGAATTCGAACCTCGACCCGCCGAAGCTCTCTCCCTTCGGCTTCGTCGAATTGCTTTTGAAAATATACGACACCGCGAGTAGAAACCTCGTTAGATAATGGTTAAGTAATACGGCTGTCACGAATCGCATTTCGGAGTGACCCCGCGGAACTTTCGTTATCGGTTTCGACGAATCGATCAGAGAAAGTAACGATAATGGACGGGGATTTATTTTCTCGTGGACTCGTGTCAGAAGTTCGAGCCGAGTCCTCGACCCCGACCGAGTCTGTCGCGATCCGACTGACTGTCCGTTAGTTAGACGTAATAGGAGCGAGAAGATTCGCTCGGCTGCCAATTATGGGATGATCGGTTTACGCATTTTTTTCGCTCCTGGGCGTGGCGTGACTCCGAGAGCTGGCACCTACTTGGGTTAACGACACCGAAACGTGTCACGGCAATTCATTAGCGTAATGAGACAAACGCAGCGACCGCTGCTGCTATGCAAGGATGTCCCCGCTTATCGTCTGCGCTCTTTTCAGCTGAATCGATTATTGTAAAGTCGATTTAGTAAAGGAGAGCCAGAGGCTTTTATTAAACAGAGGCTATTATATTCTAAATATATTTTTCATATTTTAAGTGTTTTCCAAATTGTGATAATGAATTGAGAAGTCGGGGAAGATAAGGAAAATAAATAAATTTTGTGCTATTATTGTCAGACTGAGTGACGAGAATAAAACTTGAAGCATTGAAATGTTAGTCTATTCACTACACGTGTCAACTAGACATATAGTGTTGAATATCAGGCTGCTAGAATATTGATGTACGTATTTCAATAGTAATTCTCTTTATGTGACCAAACCTTGTGAACATGTATATTTCAGACTTCTTTACTCTTTACATTCAACTATAGACGTTTCCCGTTAGCTCGTAATAGATGGTACAATATTTGAACGTTTAGTTATAAGATTTTTCCGATCTCTGTACTTACGTTACCGGGAATAGCTGCGCTGATAAATAGAGCCAGGTTGTCCGGCCAGGGTAATAATTTGTACTGCTCCCACCATCGTTTCACGACCAGACTCACGTAAAATCCCAGAACGAACGACATCGGTATCGATTCACTGGAGTTTCCAAAGTAATATCGGATCTTTTCGAATATTCTGAAACAAACAACGTAACGAATTTATTTTTGGTATTATTTTTTCTATGAAATGTTCTTTAGTTTAATACTTGGAAGTGATTAAATATTAAAACAAATTTGGAAATGTAAAAAAGAAATAGAATTTTTGTAATCGAATATGAAAATTCATTTCTTTAGTAGAAATACTGATATCCTTTTTATAAGAATGATTAAAACTTCTACGTAAGTTGTTATAAGATCAGAATTAAATAAGAACGTGTAAAAACAAAATTATCATCGTTTCTAGATGAACGAGTAGTATTATTTACGCTTTTATATAACTCCATGTTTTAGATAAGAATTCTATTTTTATTCCTCAATTTGNAAGAAATAGAATTTTGGTAATCGAATATGAAAATTCATTTCTTTAGTAGAAATACTGATATCCTTTTTATAAGAATGATTAAAACTTCTACGTAAGTTGTTATAAGATCAGAATTAAATAAGAACGTGTAAAAACAAAATTATCATCGTTTCTAGATGAACGAGTAGTATTATTTATGCTTTTATATAACTCCATGTTTTAGATAAGAATTCTATTTTTATTCCTCAATTTATTATAAGTTCGCGTTTGAAATATATATTTACTCGTCAGTGTACCATGCGTAGAATTCTCGCAATGACTCGACTATAAGTAGAGCAAGGTTGAGGTGATACCGTCACTCGGCGAGAAACACCACTGCCGGTTTTACCTATCGTTGACGTTTAAATAGTTACTGGGAATTTCCACTAAGATTTGATATCTATCTTTTTAATTATTAATATTGTCATTATTTCAATCTCTTAAGTTATTTAGTGAATGAATAACCCATGAAAGATCCTAATTTGTGTATTTATAGATTTACGTTCATTAGTTCGTGATTAATACCTCGTCGTTTAATTTTAATTAAGATTCGATGTCTGCCTTCAATCTCATAAATTAATTTTCACAAGTCAATCTATGGAAATTCCATGGTCAGTTGTGAATTTCCTATATAGAATATGCTGACATTTTATTTTTGCTCTAAGTTTCAAAAATTGATTAGATGAGCTATAAGTGATTCTAATTTGTATCCTGGGATCAATATTCCTTCAGATTTGCGTACATTCGTGATTAAATGTCCTATCAAAATTTACTCTCGTATTATACCTGGAAGGGTGGTAAGTGAAAGACAAGATGGTATAGTGATATGCGCTTTTTTATCACGTTCAGTTTATCTCGAGGGGAGTTAGATCTCCGAGCATTAATATTAACAATCCTATTACGGTCGAAAAATTTATAGCCTGAAGACCGTGAAATATACGATCGAGAGGATCTTTATTCCCCGGTTAGGCANCTCGGCGAGAAACACCACTGCCGGTTTTACCTATCGTTGACGTTTAAATACTTACTGGGAATTTCCACTAAGATTTGATATCTATCTTTTTAATTATTAATATTGTCTTTATTTCAATCTCTTAAGTTATTCAGTGAATGAGTAACCCATGAAAAATCCTAATTTGTATCTTTGTAAATTTACGTTCATTAGTTCGTGATTAATACCTCGTTGTTTAATTTTAATTAAGATTCCATGTCTGCCTTCAACCTCATAAATTAATTTTCAAGTCAATCTATGGAAATTCCATGGTCAGTTGTGAATTTCCTATATAGAATATGCTGATATTTTATTTTTGCTCTAAGTTTCAAAAATTGATTAGATGAGCTGTAAGTGATTCTAATTTGTATCCTGGGATCAATATTCCTTTACAGATTTGCGTACATTCGTGATTAAATGTCCTATCGAAATTTACTCTCGTATTATACCTGGAAGGGTGGTAAGTGAAAGACAATATGGTATAGTGATATGCGCTTTTTTATCAAGTTCAGTTTATCTCGAGGGGAGTTAGATCTCCGAGCATTAATATTAACAATCCTATTACGGTCGAGAAATTTATAGCCTGAAGACCGTGAAATATACGATCGAGAGGATCTTTATTCCCCGGTTAGGCGAATCCGCCGTACGATTGTTCGGGCCCTAAGTCCGGCGCGGCGCGGCCGGCCGGGCCCTACGCTTCTAAATTTAGAACAGGCGAATCGAAGCGGCTCGGAGGATGGATGGACCTTCTTAACATCCCATAGCCGCCTCTCGGTTCTTCTTTATTCTCTCGTTTCCCTTGTCATTCTTTTTTTTTTATTTCAATATAAATAACAAGTTACATTTTTATACGTTTTTTAATGCCGGCCTCGGGACGGAGAGCTTGAAGCGCATTCCGCGGCGCATTGTGCAAACGGGTACATCTTTCTCAGAACGAACGATCTTATTTACGGTATCCGGGATTTAATCGCGTGCGATACACTCGCGGTATATCTGGAACAGAAACGTGAAATATCTTCCCTCGCGGGCAATATTTCCCACGGACGATCGTTATGACACGTTTAGAGCCACGGCCGCGTCGGGCAAACTTCCTGGGACCGCTGGAAGACACCTTCTACTTCGAGGCCCTCTTTAAATTAATAGATAGCGCGAGTCATAATCATGGAAACTGACTTTTATGCCCGCAGTTAATAGCCGTCCGCATTATCGAGCTTCCTTGAGGACTTATCGTGGTCGCAAAGCTCAGTTCAATGTGAAAACGGTCGTAAAGCAAAAAGTGGGAAAGGCATAAAAAACAATATCGATTAAAATGAAATCAATAAAAATTTTACTAGTAATCCATGACGTGTATTGCGTAAGTGGAAAATGAAAAAGAAAAGGAAGATAAAATATAATTATTGCATGTAATTTGGTACTCACTTACATCATTCTGCTTTTAACAAAGTAAAGTAGCTAAAAAGATATTCTTCCTTTGTCATAAAATTAATGACGCGTTACGTAGGAAAAAGGATGAGTAATTTTATTTTGATCGATACGTCTTAATCTCAAGGAACATTTCCAACCTTTTAAAGCTTCGACCTTCGGGAAACTCGCGTAGGAAACTTCGACGCGGGAGGATATTCAAATGAACGTATTCATGTACTCACACCCGCTGCTGCTCGTTCAGCCCGTATCGATATGTAAGATTGATGACGTAGTAGACGAACAAGTACGCCAACAGTTCCCGCCAGATTAGCTTGTAAACGGAACCCCGCCATCTGCGAAAAAAGAAATAAAAACGGTGAGTTATTAGAATTATTGATATAAATTTTTAGCGTAGGGACAGCTTCTAGTCAATCGCAATAATTCTTCATAGTCTTTTGGAATTTCGGCAAATTAATTTGCTAATTAAATTCGATTAGATTTTGTGATAACGACGGTATTTCCTGTCAGCGATTCTAAAAGGTATGATTTAATGCAATTTAGGATATTCTGCAACGTGGCGTTTGGCTCGTGTTCAGGGTTCAATGATTTCGATGGGTCGTGTAGCGTTTAATAAACCCGATGATTCTGCGATTTCGTGGTTGAAAGAAGCACGAGTGGAACGTGGCCCGCTTTAATAAAAAGATCACCCTGTATAATGGTATGAAATTAGTTGTTTCTCGAGAGTCAGCGATATCCTTCAAGATCGAACAAAATAAAGTAATAATTTTTATATTTTAACAATTTTATAGTATTCTTATCTTGATGTCTTATTAGAAGGCTTAACGATATCTTTATAGTGAAATATTATATATAAGTCAAGGAATATTGAAGCATAAAGATTCGTCTGTATTTGGGAGCCGGTGGATATGTGTCAGGGTTAGACGAAATTTTACGATCTTCGAGTACTTTGAATTCGCAATTTCGTTTCGAAACACATCCGTTTGGTCCTATTTGATTATGCACATTGCAAGTGCACGCTCCTTTATTGTAATTCGTACATTTTATAGGCGGTGTTAAACGTTCCTGGGAACGTCGCGTCGCGCCGTCAAGAGATGTAATTGCGGCACGTTGGAATCATCGAAGGACGATCGCACGCGAAGGTTTCGTCAATACCAATGCGCGAAGCGACAATGACTTTAAATTCAAATCCCGCAGCTGTAGATAGTACGACGAAACGTAGTGCGAACGAGGCCAAAGTGAAAAGCCATCGACGGCAATGTTGCTATACATATCAACATTGTTCACGCGTGGCCCATGTGCAAACTCGTTGCTCGTGTTTCATTTCATTGAAATTTAAACAGGAATTACTTGATTATCATGAGTTCCTGTTTTAAGGTACTTCCTTGTTCAGATAAACAAATAATATCCCATTTTTCATTGCCATCAGATTAAAACTTCGACAAATTATACATTGATAACTGATGAATTGTGTTTCATGAAAGAATATCGTGATATTGAAACGTTCATAGTGAAAGAAAAGTATGGAAACCCATCTCGGATATCCGGTACATTGAAAGCAGTTTGCCCTAATGTATCCACAAGCGTAACGAGCGACGGCTAACGTCCGATCGTTCATGAATTGAGCTTAGAGGAATTTATTCTTAGAGAGCTCAATTACGTCTGTTTCCTTATAAATAACTTTCTACATAATTTTGTGACTCATTAAAACATGATGTAATTATTTAAAAGTTTAAGAATCAGGCAGACTCATTTGGCATAATTAGTGCCCTATGCAAATGTTATTGATGTCGAATCGATGACTTATGAATTCCTTCAAAAATTTCTTAACGCATGACGTTCGTAGGCAAATCAGATTCTTCGAAGACGTTTCTATTGGTGTCGAAATCTTCTCGGGCAGAGCTCCTGTTAAACGGCTTGGAAACGTTAGCGTGAAAAAAAAAATCTGCTGGAAATGAGTGAAAGTATAGCGGTACATTTTATATACTTTCGAGTATGAATACGCCGAATTCCAACGTTCCCAAACACGTTTCGAAACGTTATAAACAATACTGACGCGCAGCTGACAAAATGCGTCACAGTGAGAGTCAAAACTTAGTGGAGTACTCAGAAATTATAATTAAGTATAAATCACAAAAATTGGAAATTGCAGATATTTCGAACATTAAAATCGAATATCGTATAGCAATAAAAAATTGATTTTATAGAGAAGTTTTATGATTATTTCAATTCAATTTAACGAGGATAATAAAAAGGATGAAGGTGTTATGAAAATATTATATAAACCTCGATTTCCTGTTGCATTGTTGATTAAGATGACTGTCAGCCGGTGTCTTATGCGTCTATGGTTTCTCAATAATTTGCGTCGATAATTTCGACGTGTTCGTGCGAAGCTGCGACGAAATCGTTGCGCAATCGACGCGCGGAGACACACTCGGTTGCTAAACGAGAAAAACCGCGACGTCTACGAATATCGAGTTATTCTTTTATTTGTATGTCAGTGGGTCATGGTAGAGAAGCATTGTCCCACACCATTCATATAATGCGCGGCCACACGCCCGTGAAAACCCCCACGGGTAATACCAATGCGTACGGTTGCACGCGTCCGTTCCGTGTACGCACATAAGTACATTTACAAATATTTGGTCGATTCCCACGCAGTCAAACATCATGGCTTCTAAGCTGATCTTTTTAATTCAAATTCTCATCATCATTTTGCAAATTTATTGAATATTTCAACATGTGTTATGAATCAGGATTTAAAAAAATGTAAATCCAGATATTTATTGCAAATACTTTCCCAAGCCTTATTTGGCTGTGCTATTCGTATTTAAGAAGTTATGAACGATAATCCGCGAATTACGCCTGCATCGGAGCGCGTATCAATACCTCACGCACCGATCTACGGCGATATTTACGACTTTTATCAGTAACGTGAGGTACCTTCGCGGCTAATGCACGGACACTTATTCGTGCGGTTAATAACGTGTGAAGGCAGTAAACAGGTTTTATTAAAGCCCCGAACGATCGATTCATCCGACGAAGAAGCGATAATACAGCAATCAAGTTGTTTTTTCGCCAGCCGATACCCAGATTTAATTTATTTTCCTCGTACGCTCCTCGCGAACGCCGTGGAAACGTCGCGTCGTAACCTAACGAATGGGAGAAAAATTGTTTCGTCCCGATAAATATCACAGGTTCGCGAAATGATTAGGCAAATTGGTTTCGTGCAAATCATTCGTCGAACAAAAAAATCGTTTCCGGTGCGTCCGTTGGCTCGTGTCGATCAAGATTTACGAGAGCCGTGGAGCCGCTCTTCGGCCGGACGATTGATTTATGAAATAATACGTAATGATGTACAAGGATGAGCGTAATTAAGCGGACGACCCGACGGCGCTGCATAGTTAATCCGAGGATAATGTTTTGTGCATTGCGTCATCTTCGAACAACGATTTACGCGAATTTGTACGTCGCCTGGTCGTGTCGCCGTTCCGTTCGCGAGCTAGGAACAGGCTGTAGGAAATGTTAACAGCGCGTGTCACTACTTAAGACGTTTTCCGTACCCGAGTCGTTCGTATAATTCTTCGCAAATCAAACAATGACTTCGCGTGACCATGGAAAATGTGGAGGAAATAATATTGCGTAGCATCAATCTCCGATTTGTGCGTAACTTTAAAATGAAATTGAAATATGAAATTGAAATGCGTCGCAGCAGAAAATTAAAAAGAGTTCAATTAAAAATAAATTAAAGTAGGAAAGTGAGGGATGGAAGGGACAATCGGATTGATTGAACGCGTGTTACTTGCTGGGAATAAATTCAGATTGACTGCCAGTTCCGGTCGTCTCAATCGACGTCTGGAGACTCTCCAACGATGGAGGTACAAGAAGACGTTGACGCAGGTCGTAAAGATTGACGTTCGAGGAGCGCAGCTAATGACGTATTATGCAACGGCCAGCAGAAAATGTGCTCAGCATCATCGAGTGAATGAGCGTAGACCATGATGTATCGGATAAGGAAACAATTTCTATGACAAGAATGTCGTCTCTCTCGACGTAAATACCCTTTTAGCATGTTCAACTTAATTATGTAGAACAAAGATATATGGCAGAAGTTCGTTACGGTTTAATTGCATTACAAAGTGGAGAAAGTACATTTTTATTTGTCTTTATGTTATGCAAAATGCGTAAGAAATATTCGTTAATAAAATTAATAGACAAGAGTTCGCAATCGCATAAAAAATTTGTGTATTATTTTGTACGTAAAATGAATAAGTTTCTTCCTTATTACGTACTTCCGTATTTTACTTTGATTTTTTCGGTGGAATTTTTAAAAGACTCTTTATAATTAGACTGTTAGGTGTTTCCCATTGATAAAAAATTGTTTAGCAGCCATAATTGGACAGAATTGAATCTCCGATAATATCAGTGTTAAAGATGAAAGATTCTAGTTTGTAAATGCTCGAACCAGGAAATTCGCCTATAATTATGCAGCAATTTTGGAGTGTGTTTAATATTATAATACCGGTCGTAGACAGCGGGAGACGCGTAGGAAGTGACTGGTGCGCTATAACTGCTTTCGTATCACCGCGGAATGTTAAATATTGCTGAAACGTGAGTCACACCGTCGCGTTGCTCCGCTAACTACACAACAGTGCTCTAGCATTGCTAACCAGAAGCCGATTATTTATCGTCAAGCTGCCACGTTCCCGATCTCGATCCGCGATTACGTTTGAAACAATCTGGGCCGCCGGTTTTCAATTCTTGCCTTTATTTTATTAAAACATGAGCTCCAAAAAATGGGATGTTTCAATTTCTTAATTAGAATTCTTCGCTATTAAAAAAAAATAATTTTAATGTGAAAAATTATCGGTGAATTTTGTATACTATTCGCTGCTAGGCTTTAAGAGATTCATGGATTAAGGATCGCCGATCTAGATTCCAGATCACAATCTCCACAGCTGTGCTAGCGAGCGGCGATCCCTCTTTTACTCGCAACACGCGCCGGTAATAAACTTAGGTTAATTTACGAGGCTGGCATTATGTGTACATGCATATTTCGCCGTTTCGCGTCGAACAACGAAACAGCTGCGCTTACGTAGCGCGGCTTAAACGTGGCCATTCCGGGTTACGAAATAATTGCACGCGAACATCATCTTGGAAATGCAACAAGGAAAACCTCTCGTCCTCGATTGGTTTCGCGATTGATTTCCCCGCACGCGTTCGATTCCGCTCGATTCGTTTCCAAATGGCATTTCCTTATCGTGGTTACAGCGATAGCCGTCTTTTATTACCGATCCGCAGGGACTCGCGACTCGTTCTTGGTACAAACTCGTGTTTTCTTAGCTCTGAGATTAGAAATGTTATCTTTCCATGTATGCATACGTAAATTAGAAGATAGAATTTTTAGTTACATCACAAGAAATGGAGTTCGTGTAATTTCAATTAATTGACTGATTTAATTAAATACGTATAAAGTGACGACATCAAATATTAAATTTACCAGCCTTGGATGTTTCACTTTCGATATTCATATAAAAAATTGTTCAATGTTCTGAAATCGCTTAAGTACAACTTCAATGTTTATAAGCATGTACTCTCCCGGTGAAAGAGAAGGAAGGAATTAGAACTAGTAAGTAGATCCTCGCTCCTGGATGGCGTGAAGTAACGGTCCACCGGTCAAGGCTCGCCAAGGCCTTCCCTCGCTCTTGTATACTGGCAGCCTAGGCGAGTTATGCTCCATTCCATAATTTCGATCTGTCCATCGAACATGCTTCGTCTAAATCCACGCGCGCGTGTACCACTCTCAACGCGTTACGTCACGTTGTCTTAGCAAGACAACCAGTTCGTGCGACTCAAAAGCGGAAGTGAAATCATAATCACGACGCGGATGCTGGGACATGTACCGTCGAATCTACCGTTTCATCTCTTTTACATTTCGTGGACAGCGACGAATTATTTATGATAGGACGCATAGGGAAGTAGTTTCCAATGAAGAATTCAAATAAAGATACAAAGAATGGGTCGTATTTTATATTTTTTTTAAATACTATAATTATAATCATGTACTGTTTTTATTGAGAAATAATTTTTACTATCATTGTTGAGTGGTAATTTTTGTTTGAGGGTAATAATTACTTAAAGTGTTTTGAAATTTGGATGAGTGATAACAAAAGAGTTTAGATATAACATACATGGCATAAATAACAACTACAAAGATAAAAATATACTTCTAAGTTATTTGAATTTCATACTATGTCTGCTCACCGCATTAACGGTTACTGTCACGATTTCTTATTAGCCTTAGCGAATTCCATTATATTTGGAAATTATCGTGTAATACGTTCCGCTTAAGAAATATCCATTTTTATTCATGGTTCCTCACGGTCATGGTCACTGGAGTCTATACACCCCGAATACTCCGATAAATATTTTAATCACAGCTTTTTGTCATGATATTTATATTAAATTATATGAACTTCTAATTCTATTAGAGAGAAATCATTCTATTACTCAATAGAATTCTTTATAAAATAATGCAGACGAAATATAACAGTATAATTATTTTATAAAATAATACAGACGAAATATGACATACTTAGTTTCAATATTTTTTAGAAAATGCTATTTTATCAGATTAAAATTATTGATCATGCTATAATTAATATTAATTGTATTGCATACGAATTTATATGTATATCAAATTCGTATCTTATTTGTTATGAGAACAAGAAACAGAAAACAGGTTTAGTGTATACACTTTCAACATCTTTACGACACGGTATCGAGTCGAAGTCTCGCGCACTTAGATCCGATCGAAATGCAGTTTACGACAGTTCCTTGCTCCGTTGTTCGTCTAGCTGACATTGAGAAACAGTTCCCGTTTGAATTATGCTAACGTCTACCCCGCAGTAACGACCATTGAGAACGGATTCTGTTTTCGTATCGGGTAAAGTACTTAGGCACGCTGAACCGCGGCTAGATGCGACAGTCGCAAAAAGCTCGGAGCTTCTGAGCGGGCAACGTAGAGGAAACGAGCCTCCCGGGGATGTATAAGACCAGTCGTTTACGGTTCTAACAGCTGGAATGCGATAACTGGCCGTTCTCATCATTTTCAGATTCATTCGGTTTTTTCCGCTTAAGTCGTAGACAATAAACGGTTTGTTATTAGAGTTGAAGTACCTGGCGATCGCCTTTTAGAGTTGCCAGTCATTTATGAATAATTGAAATCGTCAGTCGATACATGATTTATCGCGTTCTCATCGTGAGCAGCAGAGAAATATGAATTGTGCTCAGATTTATTGCAGGCTTTCATCCAGTGACTGATGCAATCGTTTGGTAGTGTGCAACAATTAATTGAAAACTCTCGTAAAAATACGTATACTAATTTCAGTATTATTCTTCCATTATATCTATCATTTGCAAAATTGAATAATTTCTTGATGGAAAATTTGATATCATTAAGTATGATTTTTATGATGAGAAAATTGAGATAGACATGCTTCTCTCTTTATGTAATTAGATATAATAAGTATATTGTGTATCAATATTATTTTGGAGGATATAACTTGTTTTCTGCATATTTACACTTCGGTTTCGCACATACATTTACAGTTCAGTTTGATTTTTTAGGAATTGTTCATTCTATTACATACATTCATAAACACTATACGTTATAACATTCATTATAACATCCTTCATTTTCGTGCTGGTTTCTATCAAATGATTTAACGCAGCGATCTCGAACCAGGAAGAGAGCTCATCCGCCTACTCAACACGAACGCGAACGTTGCGGTCGGCCTCGTAACGAGAACGAATCTCGATAAGCATTGTTACGAAAGCGAACTCTGAACAGGTGTTCGACGAATTGTGATACCGGCCAAAGTAAAATGACGTATATAAAGAATAGGTGTGGGATAGAATGCAATCTTTCTCAAAATTATTGCGTTTTGATTTTACATCTTGTCGTAAATGCCTACAGCAAATCAACCTACACTTCTATAAATACCACAGATTAATTATTCATATATAGAAACGTGAATTTATTGGTGCATTGAATCATTATTCTTTGACATGTTATAATACATATTGGTTATATGAAGAGAATAAAAATAATAGTATTAATAAAATATTGATATATTTTAAATTATTGAAGAACTCATAGCATATTTTATTGTAAAATCATATGAATTTACTTAAACTGTTATTCATTGATGTGCATACAATTTATTTTCATTATTGAGTCATGCATTAGACAAGCAAGTAATTGATTAGCCTGATGAATTCAATTGCTTACATTGTGTTGCAACACAAAGTGCAAAAGCATACAATAATCAGATATCTAAACATCGTCTATTTTGCTACTGCAATCGACAGATATAGAATTTCTAAAGTACAATGTCGACGATTTTAGAATAATTTCTTTCATATATAGTCATTATGATTTACTGATTATTGCAATTCAATGGAAACGTTTACGGAAGTNTATAATAAGTATATTGTGTATCAATATTATTTTGGAGGATATAACTTGTTTTCTGCATATTTACACTTCGGTTTCGCACATACATTTACAGTTCAGTTTGATTTTTTAGGAATTGTTCATTCTATTACATACATTCATAAACACTATACGTTATAACATTCATTATAACATCCTTCATTTTCGTGCTGGTTTCTATCAAATGATTTAACGCAGCGATCTCGAACCAGGAAGAGAGCTCATCCGCCTACTCAACACGAACGCGAACGTTGCGGTCGGCCTCGTAACGAGAACGAATCTCGATAAGCATTGTTACGAAAGCGAACTCTGAACAGGTGTTCGACGAATTGTGATACCGGCCAAAGTAAAATGACGTATATAAAGAATAGGTGTGGGATGGAATGCAATCTTTCTCAAAATTATTGCGTTTTGATTTTACATCTTGTCGTAAATGCCTGCAGAAATTCATATATAGAAACGTGAATTTATTGTTGCATTGAATCATTATTCTTTGTTCGGACAACATTGACATTTTTTAATACACATTGGTTATGTGAAAGGTTTAAAATCATTCGTAATGATAGTATTAATAAAATTTAAATTATTGAAGAATTCATAGCATGTTTTATTACAAAAGTATATGAATTAACTTAAACTCTTATTCATTGATGTGCAAACAATTTATTTTCATTATTGAGTCATGCATTAGACAAGCAAGTAATTGATTAGCCTGATGAATTCAATTGCTTACATTGTGTTGCAACACAAAGTGCAAAAGCATACAATAATCAGATATCTAAACATCGTCTATTTTGCTACTGCAATCGACAGATATAGAATTTCTAAAGTACAATGTCGACGATTTTAGAATAATTTCTTTCATATATAGTCATTATGATTTACTGATTATTGCAATTCAATGGAAACGTTTACGGAAGTACGTAGATGGTCCGGCCAGTTTACATAAGCGAGGGGGAAGTGATTAACATCGGCCATTTGGTTGTTAATTAATCGCATTGTGTGAAGGAACGCCGATTCGTTCGTTGATTGGAAATCACGCGAGAAACGCAAAGCATCCCACTGTTTGGATTGCTAATGAGCTGAGCCGCCGCGTAATGAACGTTCCTCAATTAACGCGAGGAAGGTAAATCAAACTGGCCGCTGATGGAAGGATGCGATCCTATAGATTAACGTCAGATCGCAATTCGAGATCTGAGGTCTGCTGGATAAAGACGTTCCGTTCAAGATTAACCGCAAATCTTATTCTGTTCGTGATAAGGAACTATTCTTTATCGTGAATATCTCACGATACAATTTCAAGATTGTATTGATCATTCATTTGATCAGAGTTTTTTTTATGGAATATTAAAAGGAAGAGAATTGAAACAAACTGGTTTTATTAAATGAAAGATGAATGAAATTTATAGTTTTAACAGATAATTCAGAAAATTTCCTGAATGGAATTATTTCATCTAATTGCGACTCTTCAATGAATATAAAAAGTGCTGACTATGCCAATTCACCTGATTTCAAATCTCTGATTCTATCAAAGATTTCTATAAGATAGAATTATCAAATACTGACAGTCTGTTATCCCAGAATGTCGAGAATGCAGTTTTTGCCAGACAGACGATCACACCAGATAGTTTTTGTCTACGTTCGCCGACTGTGGTATGACAGACCATGAAAATAATTAAACCGCCTAGCATATCGGCTAGATGAGCGTTATACATACGAATGAGCCTGATTGACAGTGACACAGTTACAACTAACCTTGTATCTTGGACTGAGGCGCGAGAAGTGCGTCTGTTATGCGTGGAATACTCGCGGCTATTGCGTGTGTCACCTGTCCCGAGGTGCGATCTCTACTTTCTTTAAATACCGATTGACTCGAAGGTGTATTTCAATTTGTTTATTGCTAGTCGTGATTATCGGAATTTGAAGAAAATGAAACGTGAAAGTAAAATGGAATATATCATTCTTGAATGGTTATAATAACCATAAAATAAATTTACAATTGAGATAAGCATTTTACTAATTTGTGGGGTCATTAACTTTATCATAACGAGGTATGAATCATTCTACCTATTCAGTGTTCCGAGGTAGTAGATGGAATGATCGACGAACTATCATATCGATAAGAAAAAAACGAAATTGCCCATATTATTGATGCACACTGTTCACGTTCATTGCGTGCTATTTCCCGAGGATCTTCCTGTTTGTTTTATGGCCAATAAATGCCAAAGGCAAGGCCGATCATCTTTGAGGGCCGATCAGCCGATTCGTCGATATTCATCGGACGATTCACGAATTCGCCATTCCATTTCAATTCCGATTCGTAGTTTCGATCAGGCACGACCGAATGTGTACAATTTTTCTAATCGCCGAGGCGGGTTGTGACGAACTTGCATTAGCATAGATAGTAGGACGATTAAACACGTAAATAACGTGAAGTCCGTCGATATCTCCTTCAAACACCTATCTGTTTATAACAAATTCTAAGTGAACAAAAATTACATTCAGTTCTATAAAAAAAATTGCATTTTGTGATGTGTAAAAAAATGTCTAAAATTAGTCAATCCTCATAATTCGTTGTTAATCTATAAGTCCTTAAGGCAGCTTTTAGGAAAAATAATTAATTTGCGGTTGTTTAAATCTGAAAAACAGATGTGCCTGTGTCTAGCCTATAAAATGAGAGGAGTCCCACTTTAAAAAATGTCTAAAATTAATCAATCCTCATTATTCGTTGTTAATCCATAAGTCCTTAAGGCAGCATTTAGGAAAATAATTAATTTGCGGTTGTTTAAATCTGAAAAACTAATGTGCCTGTGCCTAGCCTATAGAATGAGAGAAATCCCACTTTGGCCATTGCAACTTTTCTGACGACCTCGTTTCGGATCTGTCGATCAAATGAAAATCCGCGGCCGTTCCCCAAATAGCCTCACCGGCATATTGATCGGGCCTGCGACGCCGCCGCCGCGACGATCGTCTCCTTCACCTTTCAGCGAGATATCATCATCAAGGCAACAAATTGTAATTGATTCCTTGCTCTCTAAGCAAGATAATACCAATGCGGGTAACAAGGACGCGAGGCAACAGAACGTTGCATAACTAACGCCGGTCACGCTTCACGGAGTGATGCTCCTCCTCGTTCTTTCGTCCTCTTCCTCCGCCAACGTCTATTCTACTCTTCAGCAAACTTCTCGGCCGCTTCCTTGATATCGAAGCTTCCGCCGCTTTAGAATTGGCACGTCGTCAAAAAGGTTTCGCACCTGTGTTACCTGCACGCTTTATCCTCTTCCGATGCAAACACCTTCTGCATCGATACGTTTATGTGTATTTTTAGATGAATTAAATTTAGAACTCTTTCATTCTATAGTTTCGTACTTTGTTTTAAGTGAAATATCAGCAAAGAAATGTGCACGGAAAATATTTTACAAAAAGATTCATTATTTCTTATATTAAAATATTCCTTCGTTGGATTTAGAGAATTTACTTCGAGCTGTTCGCAGTTCAGTGAACAATGCAACGGGGATAAAACGTTCTCCTTGACAATTGTTAAAAAATCTTCCGTCCTTGGGAAAGCTCGAAGCTCGAGGGGGAATCACGCTGCGTCGGGTTGGCGCATATTAAAGTACGAAAGATTCGACGATAAGCGAGTCGGTTTCCACGGGGCGTTGGATCGCGTCCAGCGAGTTATCCGCGAACGGGCGGATGTTGCCGGCGTTCAATGCCGAGGAGCAGAAAAACGCGAGGCTCTGTCGCGCGGTCGGCAATGGCACCACATTTTAATTAGTAAACGAGCAAAGCGGAATGTCCGTCACGCGTCTGGCAGCAAAACGATTATTTCGCCATTACTTCTCGCGAACGGAGTCCGTGTACGTAGGAACGCCGCCGCCCGTCCCTGTGCCGTGTCGTTTAACCCGCGTTTGTACGCGCGTTCTTCGGCAGCCCGATCAAGGACCAGTGGAAACTTTTCAAGTGTGTCTCTTCGCGGAAGAGACGAGCTCCCCATTCTGATCTCGGCGTCCGCTCAATAAATTCTACTTGCATCGCTTTCTAATCAATAATGAATAAAATGTTGCAAGGGAAGCATCATTTCAAACAGAATTTCTAAGCCAGTTTTAAGGAGGTTCATCTGGTTAAGGAATGAACAGATAGATCTCCCAAAAAAAATTTGATACTCTATAACAGTATAACAGAATACCTCAAAAAAATTTTTAAGTCTTAAGACTTAATGATGAGATATTAATATAAATATTTTTTACAATTTTACATGTAGTCATATGGAAAAAAGTGATTTCCCAGACTTCTATCGCTAATTTATTAGGTATTGACAGACAGTTTTGAATGAAACTTATGTCATTTTAAAGAGAAACATTTAACGAATATTTTAATTGCAAATTTAGGTAGATTGGGTGATTATGAATCGAGAAATATATAAACACAACAAACGAAATGTGCATCTTTCACCAGTAGATAACCTCCGTTATTAACATGTATGCCAGTCAAGCAAGCTCCCCTTTTCTATAACTTGCATTTGACTTGCTACGTACCAGATGAACCTCCTTAATTGAACATAGTGTGCAGTAAACAAAAAATAGTGCAAGTCAATTATTATTTCTCTGTAAACTATAAAACTTTTACAATTGATCTAATAATTCTGTATTATACATGATTCTAATGATAAAATCAGTGGAAATCATGCATCAGTCAGTGCGTTTCTATGAACGCATTAATAAAGAAATCGCTGCGAGATAATCGACAGACAGTAGACACTGGGTCACCTGAGGTTTCTACACGGGCTCAATAGTGTCACCGCGTTTATACAAACTCGCATACATCCATCAATGAACATGTGTACGTACGTACATATATCTGTGCACATGTAAGTGTTGTAAGTACGTACACAGTCTCGGACTCGCGCGGCCGCGCTTAGTACCCGGTGCAGTCCGCGGAAGACAAGAGAGGTGAACGAAATGTGTGTCATACGCTCGGAGCGTGTGTCTGTCTCATTGTCATNATCATTTCAAACAGAATTTCTAAGCAAGTTTTAAGGAGGTACATCTGGTTAAGGAATGAACAGATAGATCTCCCCAAAAAAATTTGATAATCTATAACAGTATAACAGANTTCGGCGTAGTGCGAATGCAACAACGTTCGTGCAGGCTGTAAAGCCGGTGGTGCAGCCTCGTGAAAGAAAGACAGCGGGCAACAGTACATCGTTGAATTCGCGTACGACGCGACATGGCAGGCCGAGACAGAACAGGCATGTGTCGTCGCGACGCTCGACTCGAGACGTGACCAATTCCGATGGGACCAAGTCCAAATTTTACATACGTGTAAATCTGATCCAAATCTAACATAAGTCGGTTATTAAGATTCTTTNTTCGGCGTAGTGCGAATGCAACAACGTTCGTGCAGGCTGTAAAGCCGGTGCTGCAGCCTCGTGAAAGAAAGACAGCGGGCAACAGTACATCGTTGAATTCGCGTACGACGCGACATGGCAGGCCGAGACAGAACAGGCATGTGTCGTTGCGACGCTCGACTCGAGACGTGACCAATTCCGATGGGACCAAGTCCAAATTTTACATACGTGTAAATCTGATCCAAATCTAACATATGTCGGTTATTAAGATTCTTCGTTTAGGATTTTAACAGACGATTTGTGAGATTTTTTATTCATTGTATGAGTAGATTTGGGTCTTTCAATTTTTGAAACAATTAAATGACTTTTTATGTAGTAGGTAATGATAAGTNAGATGAACGTCCTTAATTGAACATAGTGTGCAGTAAACAAAAAATAGTGCAAGTCAATTATTATTTCTCTGTAAAATATAAAACTTTTACAATTGATCTAATAATTCTGTATTATACATGATTCTAATGATAAAATCAGTGGAAATCATGCGTCAGTCAGTGCGTTTCTATGAACGCATTAATAAAGAAATCGCTGCGAGATAATCGACAGACAGTAGACACTGGGTCACCTGAGGTTTCTACACGGGCTCAATAGTGTCACCGCGTTTATACAAACTCGCATACATCCATCAATGAACATGTGTACGTACGTACATATATCTGTGCACATGTAAGTGTTGTAAGTACGTATACACAAGTACACACAGTCTGGGACTCGCGCGGCCGCGCTTAGTACCCGGTGCAGTCCGCGGAAGACAAGAGAGGTGAACGAAATGTGTGTCATACGCTCGGAGCGTGTGTCTGTCTCATTGTCATTCGGCGTAGTGCGAATGCAACAACGTTCGTGCAGGCTGTAAAGCCGGTGCTGCAGCCTCGTGAAAGAAAGACAGCGGGCAACAGTACATCGTTGAATTCGCGTACGACGCGACATGGCAGGCCGAGACAGAACAGGCATGTGTCGTTGCGACGCTCGACTCGAGACGTGACCAATTCCGATGGGACCAAGTCCAAATTTTACATACGTGTAAATCTGATCCAAATCTAACATATGTCGGTTATTAAGATTCTTCGTTTAGGATTTTAACAGACGATTTGTGAGATTTTTTATTCATTGTATGAGTAGATTTGGGTCTTTCAATTTTTGAAACAATTAAATGACTTTTTATGTAGTAGGTAATGATAAGTTAAAGAGAAATGGAGATTGTTTGCTTTCTATTGCTAGTAATTAAGCTGTGTCTCAGGTTGTAATATAGGCTAACTGATTCCGGTCTTTTTTGCATTCTTATGAGACCTTCCTGATCGTCCAATTTCAGAGACAATGGCCTAGTTCCTGAACGAAGAAAGTTGCCACGTGCAACTCCTCGGTTGCAATTTTACTTTTCCAACTTCTAAAGTAACTTTGTTAACTTTTGTCTTTGCTTTTTGTTTGCTTCATTAGAAATTGCTTATCATTAGATCATTAGAAAATAAAGGTCTTTTTTAGTATATCTAATTCGTAGTCTTCTCAATATTCTTTGCGTAATAATATTAAATCTGTTTCCTATCTTAGAATTCGCATATATAATAACAAAATGCAATTCTGCATTGTTTAATTTATACGATGTTTTTTAAACAAACGCGCAATACTAATGGGTAAAAAATCTGAGACTTGTATAATTTGTAGTATTTTATACGAACGATTATCAAGGGAAATTCTCTGTCTCCGTGTTTTATCACGTCCACCGCGTTATCTCTTTCGCTGAAAAAATATTTCTCTTGTAGAGTCAGCCGACCTCTCGACGACAATTACCCATGGTAATAGTTTTGCGAGAGCAGCGCGCGAGCACGGTATGCTAAATTGATTTCACTCCGGTAGAAATTCTATTTCCGAGTCGGCGCCGCGCCGAACTCGAAGGATCGAGAAGCGGCGCGGCGGCCGAGAAATGTGACGAGTCATTTGAAATCGGCCTGATCAGGCCAATGAGCCGACCGTGTAATGATTCCTGGATTTCACTTTTTCGCGAGCTCGCAGCCGAGCATCATCGTCCTGGCGCCTTTATCTCACCTCCGGTCTTCCTCCGTGAAAACCGTTCTTGCTTTCACGCTCGCGATTCGCTGCCCCGCGCGCGGTTCTTCCGTTCACGCGCCGGTCCTATTTAGCGCGCGTGATCGGTGCAACTGTTACGCGCGTGCGTGTAAGCGAGCAATGCAAGCATTTACACGCGGCGTGGCGTTCCCGGTGCGGAGCTCGCAGGTTCTCTCTATCGATGCTCGGATACCGCGGCAAAACATCGGCAAATAAACGGCCGCGAGTATCCTCTACCGTTGGCCGTCGCGCTTATCAGCTCGACTTCGCCCGGCTAAATAGTGGTTTACACGCGAACGCGCTGTTTCTAACCGTCAATCAGAGAACTACTTAACGATCACGCTCGTTGGCTCGTAACAGATCGCCACTGCGGGGCAAACGATCGTTATTACCCGAGCAAAATATCATCTACGATTTTCTATTCCTGTACACCGGATTCGTATTTATAGATCGCTCCGGACTCCAGGATATTTATAAATCCGCGATCGAGATCTTCTCTTTACTCATTTAGTTCATCAGGCGGATAAGAAAGCTGCCACGTTCTCGGGAAGCCGCGAGAAAAACGAGCAAGGAGCTTCTTGCTCAAGACTCTCGAAACCTATTCAAACAGTGCGCGGATCTTTGATTATAGAGTAATATGCTTGACAATTAATATGAAACTTGTTTAACAATTCAAGACTTC